>PVJO010008357.1:0-75782 GCA_004026905.1 Hystrix cristata | reverse complement strand
CACATCGAATTGTTTCTCTGATATGAGAAACCATAACTGTAAATAAGGACAAAGAGGTGTAATAGATATTATATAAAAGGAGGATGGTGTGCAGAGGAGAGGAGTACTAGAAGGAAAGAAGGGGAAAAGCAGAAAGGCAACAGGGGAAAGAGGGGAATGGGAAAATATGGAAAATGATGAATGAACCTGCTGTAAATAGAGGGAGAGAGCAGATAGGAGGAGCGGGGGAGAGGGGGGAGAACCAAGATACATCATGTATAGGTACAGAATAAATGTAATGAATGTGACCATTGTATGTAGAATGTACCAATACATGTTCTTGGTTTAAAATAAAAATTAAAAAAAAAAAACAAAAAAAAAACCAGAAAATGAGAGTGACCACCTAAATACAGCATTTGTTTAAATAATAATTCCTGCTTACTGTCTAAGGCAAATCTTTGTATTATTGAATCCAACATCAACCCTGTCATCAGTATTCCTTTTCATGTGGGAGACTCAAGCTCAAAGAGGTGAAATTCTTACCCACTAGCCATTGTGGTAATTAATGCCCAGGGCTGCCAGTTTCTGAAGCACACATTCTGCCTAGTAGTCACCATATTTATAAAAGCAGAAAGATAAAAAGATGGCAATTGAAATCAACTGTAATAACACACAGAGACAGTAACTATTTACATGTCAGTGTACTTCCTTCTAATTCTTTCCCCGTGTTTTTGTATCTTAAACAATCATGCTTTCTCATACTTCATAAATATTTGTTAAAAACATTTTTTAAAACATGCTGATCTTTGGGCTAAGTTGGGTCTTGCCATTCTCTTAGCTGGAAATATCCTAGAGCTCTTTATTATATAAATGTATTTTCTTTGTTTTGAACTTCACGTTCTTCACAATGTAAGAATCTTAAGTAGATCATATGAGAAAGACAATATGTAAGAAAAGATTTTTGGTTGGCTTCCAGAAACCAGGGAAAATATTAGCTTCTCTGCGACTTTCCCCTTTACTCGCCTTCATTCATAATCTGCCTGCCAGAGCTCACAGCAGCAGAAGCTGCTTCATCCTTGGTCTCCAGGTCCTGCGGATGGATCCTGGTGTGAAGAAAAAGTTATGGAAAGAAGAGATGTCCTTTCCAAGCCCCCTTGGCTCCTTTCATAGTTGCCGGATGACTCTCTGCCTTTCTGCTGATCTAAAATTGAGCTCATCTTGCCCCACAAGCTTGCGCCTCCTTCTGTGCACACTGCCACACATTAGTTAGTCATCCAAGCTTAGCACCTTTGACTAATCTTAATTATCTTGGGCCTCTTCCGTCCCACCCTCTCCAGGGGGAGGGAGAGATGGCAGGTGTCAAGGGAAAAAGTCTTCCACTGAGGGGAATGGGTAGAGAAAGTAAAGTATTAAGAGATGATTAGGAGCTGTTTTTACAGAATGTGTTGTAATGCCATCACCACACTACATGGCTGTGAGAAACAGTAAGATCTACCTTGCTTCTTGGTGACTTTCAATCAGGACGCTATGGGTATAATCATTACTATTTTATTTATCTGATGCGGTATGCTGAGTCCATAAAATCGAGATGACAGAAGTCCCTAAAAGGTGAGTCACATTTCATAATTAGTCAATCGGTTGGCTTGCTTAGTGACTTCCATTTTTACTTGTGTGAGGGATGATGCATTCTAACCACCTGTCCCTCCTATTGGAAGTAATTAACTATTCCGGACAAAATATAAAAATCTTCCTAAATGTATGGATGGGCTAGTTTGAAGGTAGGGAATATGATGTAGCCCAAAAACCTAATGAAAGTAGAAATGTTGGGCCAGTGTGGTGGCACGTGCCTATAATTCCAGCATTCAGGAGGCTGAGGCAGGGAAATTGCAAGTTCAGGGCCAGCCTTGGCTACATATTGACTTCAAGGCCAGCCAGAACTACATAATAAGATGCTGTCTCCAAAAAATCAAAAAATCAAAGAAGTATAAATGTAAAGCTATAAGCAGGCACTAAATTGACTTTGGCTTTGAAGGCTTTGCTGAACCCAGTGTAGTTGAACTTCAGCTTTGACTGGCTAGTAAGAGCATGGGAGAGACGTGAGTGTATCAGTTATGTTTCTAGAGTCAGTGGTTTGCAGAAAGCAGATTTAATGCAGGACATTTACATATTACAACATTCACACACACAAGCCAAATGCAGGAAGAGTGCAGAACGTGTACCTATGTGCTGGAGACTCGAAAGATCCAAACAAGGGCTGGGAGCCCGCAGCAAGTTCTCATGTATGTCTGTGTCTGCACTAAAAGCCTAAAGAAATCTATACTTGAGCCAAGATCCGATGCTCACAGGACAGATCAAGACCAGAGCTCCCCCAAAGCAAACGGTAGCCGTCCCTGATGACTGCAAGGCCCTGAGCTCTTCTGCAACAAGAATTGCCAAGTTCCCTTCAGGAGAGCCAGCCACGATAGAGCTTCTCCCGGGAAACAGCTGGACCCTGTTTTCTGCTCTCGTTCTCCTTTATGCTGCAGCGGCAACAACCTTCAGGTGGATCCTCTATGCCCCGAACCACACCGATTCAGTACAGCTGGGCATCCTGCTCAAGTTGACCATATCAGTCCACCACAGTGAGTATGTTAAAGAAATAGAACCAGCACGGAGTGGGTGCGTGCGTGTTTGTGTATGTATCTGTCTATCAAGAGACTGGATGATTTAAGGATTTAGTTCATGTAGTTATCAAGGCTCTAAAGTCCAAACCTGCAGAGCAGGCAGGCTAGAGACCCAGGGAAGAGTTGACGCTGTGGTTTGAGTCTGGAGGCAGCATTCCTGCTTCTTTGCAGAAACCCAGTCTGATTTTCCTCAAGGCCTTCAATGGATCGAAAGAAGCCTGCTCACACTGTGGAGGGTAATCAGCTTTACTTAAAGGTTACTGACTTAAATGTTCATCACATCTAAAAAATGACTTCACAGGTCAAACTAAAAGACTGTATACAAAGAGGTATATAAAAGATTATTATCAGTTCTGAGTAGTGGAATTTCCAGTGATTTGTAATTATTTCATTAAATGTTTCTGTATTGTTTGAATTTTTTTACCTTCAGAATATATCGTTTTAATAATCGAAAACAAACATCTTTATAGCAGCATCCAAACATATTTCACTAAATGTTTGATACTGTGACTAGTGTTTAACATTAAATATCACACCAAATTTTAGGTACTGACTAAAGTACAGACCCCAAAAGATTATGCTCATATGTTGATAAATAGCTACTAATTTAGTTAGATAGGAGTAAGAGAGGTCCTAGTGTACTGTGGCACAATATGGTAACTATAGATAGCAGTTATGTACTGTAGATCTCAAAAAGCTAGAAGGAAGCATTTTGAATGTTTTCCCAGGTAATGATGCTTGTGGAGATAGATATGTTTTAACCGTTACATAATGTAGGCATGTAAACATGTCACAACGTATGTATGTATGTACTGAAACATCACATGGAACCCCATAAATATGTGCACTTTTCAAGTTTGTATGTACCAGTTAAATATGAATTTAAATTTAAGAAGACTATAATCACAGCAAGAGGGTGAAGTTGGGCAGGTGCGGAGCTGGGGAGGACTCTCTTTTATTTTATTTATTTTATTTTTATTTATTTATTTTTTTTAGGACTCTCTTACCTTGGGGATTAGAAGAAAATGTTTATGTTCAAACTTTGGTAGTGAATCAAGGGGGAAAAGAATCTTACCTGAAATATTTTAAGTGTTCACATGAGCCTGCTGCCTAAATTAACCTTGTCTGTGTGTATAAAAAATTCAAACTGAGAATTTAACATTTTTTTCTTAATCTTCATATGTACCTGCAAAGGCAAAGAGAAATCATTTCGAGGCTAAAATCACTTTTAGCCTGGACTTCAGTTATTCCTAAAGATAAATAGATAGATAGTTGGAGACTTAGATTTTTAAATTCTAAAACCATGAGTGGAAATGATGGAGTGAGAACTAGCTCAAAAACACGGAATATAAAGTAAGTGTGTCTGACATTTTTAAAGGCATAAAAGAAAAATTTAAACAAGAGCATAGAACCACTTCACATTCACTAGGATGACTAAAATAAAAAGAGGGAAACTATCAAGTGTTGACAAGGTTGGGAAGAAATTGGGAGCCATATAGATTGCTAGTGTGAAATGAAAATGATGTAGCCACTTAGAAGACTGTTTGACAGTTCCTCAGAAGTTACACAGAGTTGCTATATGACCCAACAATTCCACTCTTCGGGTATACTCTTAAGAAATGAAAACATACATCTCCACAAAATATCTACATGAATGTTCATAGCATTGTTTACGATAGTCCCAAAGTGTAAACCACCCAAATGTCAATCAGCTGATGAACTAGTAAACAAAAGGTGTTTTTTCGATACAATTAAATACTCAGCTCTTAAAAAGAATAAATTATGGATATATGCTACAACACGGATGAGCCTTTAAACATTATATTAAGTGTAAGAAGACAAACGAGATAAAATTGTATATGATTCATCTATATATCATGTCTAGAATAAGCAAATAGCAATGGAAAATAGGTTAAGGGTTACAGGGGGCTGGGGAAAGAGGTGACTGAGGAGTGACTGCTAATGGTACAGGATTTCCTTTGGAATGAGGAAAAAGTTCTACAGTTAGGTCTATTTACACAGCTCTCTCAACATATTAAAAAAACCCTGAATTGTTTATTTTAAAGACTGCATTTTGGTATGTAAATTACGTAAAAATGTTATAAAAATAAACAGAGGGAAAAACCTAAAAAAAAGTTCTTTAAAAATGAAAACTAAAATAATTGAAATGAAAGACTCAAGAGTTAGGTTCAGCAGCAGATGAAATATAGCTGAGAGACAATTAGTGAACTGGAAAAAAAAGAAAAGAAAATTTAAGAGACACTGAGGGAAAGAGAATCTAACATCTATCTAGTAAAAGTAGGAGGAGAAAAGGGAGAGAATTGGGCCTAAATAATATTTGGAGATATAATTGCTGGAACATTGCCAGAAATAAAATATGAACATCCATAGACTCAGGAAACCTAACAATTCCGAAGCAAAACAACACATTCAGTTTTCTAGGGAGAGCTATACATGTATCTGTTTACTTTTCTGGACCATTAAATAAGCGAGCTAACCTTGCTAGAGTGAGCAGTACAAGAATAGAAATTACATATATCCAAAATTAGGAGGGGAAAATAAATGGGAAAGAAATGATAGAAAAACAAAAATAAGAAAAGGCCCAAAATAGGAAGCACCCAAACAAGATGGCAGTTGTAAACTCTGCTTCTCTCTGCAGTAAACTTCCCACACAGGAAACTGCATCTTTTTCCAGGGCAACCCAGTCTGAAAGGGTAGAAATTAGGATGGCTATGGAAAATGAGTGGGCACTACTTAGTTACATGGACTTTTGTGTGCCCTCTGATACAAGAGTTTTGCTGTCAGATATAACCTCTTAGAGAAATTCTTGTATATATACCAGGAGGTATGTACAAAACTATTTAGCAAAATTGCTCTCAATGGGAACACATTAGAACCAGTGAAAACGTGTATGAGTGGTACAATGGATAAACAAATAAATTGTTATACAGTTGATCCTCCATATCCTTGGGTTCTGCATCTGAGAATTCATCCAATCCTGGATCAAAAATATTTTTAAAAATAGTGCCTGTACTTAATATGTACAGAATTTTTCTTATCATTATTTCCTAAGCAATATAGTATAACAATTATTTACATAGCATTTATTATTGGGAATTATAAAAAATCTAGAAATGATTTAAAGTACATAGGAGGATATGCAAACACCATACCATCTTATATAAAAAGGGTTTAAAGACTCTGATTTTGGTAACCATGAGAGGTACTAGAACTAATCTTTCATGGATACCAAGGGACAGTGGTATTTATCTGATAGAATTTTATGTAACAATGAAAAAGAACTACATTCAACCACATGATACTATATTAGTCACTTTTTTGTTCCCGGGACAAAATACCTGCTATCCACAAGTTAAAGGAGTTGAAGTTTATTTGGGTCACAGTATCAGGTGGTTCAGTCTATGGTTGGCTGGTTCCAAGGCAGAAATGGCATGGTGGAGGGGCCTGGTGGAGGAAAACTGCTCATCCAATGGAGAGCACCAAGTGCAGAGAGGAGGAAGAGAGGAACCAGGGACAAGAATACGCCTTTGCAGGTCAGGCCCGCGGTGACCCACATTCAGCACAATCAGCTATGAACTTATCAGTGGATTAATCCATTGATGGGTACAGCACCCCCATGATCCAGTCACCTTCCCCAAACTCCTTTGAACCCCCATGAGAACTTTGGGAGGAATTTCAGATCCAAATCATAACAGATGCATTGTAAAAACTAATAGTAAACACAAGTCACAAAAGAATACAAGAAATTGAGTCCATTTATATGAGGCTCAAAAACAAAACTAAATATGTTAGTTCCAAGGTATCATAAAAAATGCGACTGTAATTTAAAAAATTCATTACACTAAAAGACACACTGCCATTGATCCCCCTCAAAATACACTCCATTACTTTGGACACACTTATACTATTGTTCTTGCCAGTTTCTGAAGCAGATCTGAAAGGCCTCTTGTGTGAGTGTCTACTTGCATCGCCATGGCTGCCTTGACGTCCTGAATCGATTCAAAAGGTTTATCTTTTATGTTCATTTTGACTTTGGGGAAGAGCCAGAAGTTGTATGGTGCCAGATCCAATGAATAAGATAGATGAGGACACACTATAATGTTTTAATGCGTCTTTCTGTTTTAATGGCACTTGGCGGCAGCATTCACTGTATTTTTGATCACTCCTTGTAAAGACATGAAAAAGTGCTTCTAGAACTGGTTCTGAAAGTGACAAGAGCAATGGATAAGCCTGTTTGAAGCAAAGAGGAGTACTTAGTGGGGGATTAACGGCAATGTGTCCTTTACTGTAATGAATTTTTTAAAAAATTAAACATTCACCCTATATTTTGATTACACCTCATATATGCACACAACCTTTTACCATCATATATGTGTATGCATGCATACGTGCATATAAATATATATTACTATAAAATGTTAAAAAAGACTAAGACAAAATCCAGGATAGAAATTACCTGTAGGCATGGGGGAAGGAGGAAGGGTCGACACAGGTGCTCAAGGTACTGGTAATATCCTATTTATGAGTAGTTCATCCCTTCAAATTATATACAATCTTTTATAAGATTTAAATGTAAGCTATAATTCACGGTAGAAAATTTCCTTAAGACATTTAATAACATAATTTGTTCAAAGGGGTTGTGGGTGTATTAATTAGGTGATTTCTAAAACTTTTGAAAAAAGAAGCCTGAAGAGAAATAATGTTTAAGCACACTGATGGTAGTTTATTAAAAATTAAAAAACAAAACAAAATCCTAAAAACAGCCAGAAAGCATTTCTACACTTCCTTAATTACGTCCTGGGTTTTTTCTTCATCTTCCTTTTTTTTTTTTTAACCAAGAGCATGTATTGGTACATTGTATACAAAATGATGACTTATATTATGGTTGTTTTGTACCTGTACGTGATACATCTTGGTACCCACCCCCTTCCCCACTCCTCCCTTCCGCTCCTCCAACCTTTCTTCATCTTCAAACTGGGCTGAGGCCGGAGCGCGGCGCCGGCTGCCCTCTGCGGCTGTCCGGGAAGCGGCCGCAGGTGCCCGGCTCGCCGTGCAGCCTTCTGCCCGGGCCCCGCTCCTGTGCGCGTGCGCACACTTACCCGGGCCGAGCCGGTCTGGTGAGCGCGAGGCTCAGGGGCTCACCGGGAGTGCCTGCCGTCGGGTAAAGGGGCTGGGCGGTGGAGGAGGGCGCAGGGCAGAGGAGGGGAGGCGCTGCGGGAGGAGGCTTTCTGCGCGGAGCAACGCCAGGAGAGGGCAGGAGGCCCTTGGCTAGGGGATGCGCAGGGGTGACTGCACAAGGACAGCGCGGTCGCCAGCCGATAGAAGGCGGTGCGCGGGCCGGCGTGGGCCGGTGGGACGCAGGCTCTGAGGTGCTTGAGCTGGGCGGGGGTCTCAGGCGGGGCTTGGCCGCTCGCTCCGGAAGGTGGTCGCCCTCCGCCCTCGGCCGGGCCAGACGGTCGCAGGCTGCAGGCTGGAGGCACCGTGGGGTCGCACCGTATTTCCCCAGGTGCCCTGCACGGTCACCGCCGGGCAGCCCTGGGAGCAGCCGCGGCGCACGCCGCGTCACAGCCGCGGAAGGTCGGCACCCGCCCGCGGCCTCGGCCGCCGCCCTCCCGGAGCTGCAGTGCCGCTCTGCGCCGCAGGGTGGTACAGCAGCATGGCCCGCCGGGCGCCGGAGCCCGCAGCGCCCCTGCCCTTCGGACTCGCGCGGCCTGTGAGGCCTTCTTGCTGGTCTCCTTCTGTCCAGAGCCGCAGGCAGGGTGGTTTTCTGAACTTTTTTGGTCACTGAAAAGGAAACCCCTCTTCTACCCCGGCTGAGTGTGGCGCCTGTCCCCACAGGCACCGCGCCACCGAGGGGGCTCCCGGACAGTCACATCATGCTCGGGGACTCGGGCTTGCAAAGGGCTCCGCCAGCGTCCCTCCTCGGTGGGCTCCTTCCGTACCTCGTCCGTTCCCAGCCTTTCCCGCTCGCCTTCACCCACACCGTCAGTCACTCACCAGCATTTTTGGAATTTTCCATTAACAGTCATCATGTCGACACTACTTATAATTAGCTTTTATTCTAAGTATACACTGAATTTTACTTGACGTTCCTTCCCTCTCTTGCTCAAATGTCACCATATTAATGCAGTCTTCCTTGAATGCTCTATGCATGGCAACAAACGTGCATCACCCCCACCCCCCACTCCCGCCACCGCCTGGTGCTGGGAATTGAACCCGGGGCCTTGGCACTGAGCTCATTCCCAGACCCACCTTTTAAAAACACACATATTTTTGTGACAGGGTCTCACTGAGTCACTAAGTTCCCAGGCTGGGTTCTAACTTACAATCCTCCTGCCTCAGCCTTCTGCAGTGTAAGGATTAAGGTGTGTGCCACCTGGCTTCTTCGTCCCTTTATGTTGCTCTGTTTTCCTTCTTAGCCCTTCCACAAACGGACATAAGTGCATATTTGTTGTTCTTTCACCCCTAAGAGTATAAGACTTCTGAAAGGGGGGAACTTTGCCAGTTGGTTCTCTGCTGTGTCCCCAGCCCGGCATTCCGAGAGTGTTTGTGAAATGGGTGGATGCATGAGCAAATGAGTAGAGAAGGAGTTTTACTCTGCCAACGAGCCAGTGGCAAAGTGTGTTGAGAGTCTGGCTTCTAGGGTCTGGTTCCAGCTGAGCCCCTAGCGACCCACAGGACTTTGAGAAAGTCGCCTCACCTCCCCGCATGGACTGCTGCTTATCGTGGAGTGGGCTGGACTTTGTGGCCAGTGTTCCTTCCTCCCCTGACATTTTTTAGGTTCATGATTATGCTTTGGAAAGGGGACAAGGCCAAAGCCAGGTAACAGACTATTTGCATTGTTGACAGGAAACAGTCCAAGTAGTAACCTACTATCTAAAGATGCATTTGTCTATGTCAACAAGCACACAATTGTTTCGTAATCGTTGTGTTTAAAAATTATTCTCCTAGCTGAGTACAGTGCACACACTTGTAATCTCAGAATTCTGAGAGGCTGAGGCAGTAGGATTTCAAGTTTGAGCCTAATCTGGGCAACTTAGTGACTTAGTGAGAACCCTCTTTAAAAATAAAATAGAAAAAGGGCTGGGGATATAGCTCAGTGTGAAGGTCCTGGGTTCAATCTCTTGAGCCCCAAATTTATTTTGCCCAAGAAAACCTCCAATATACTGATCTTTGCTTATATTTGCATCTTACCTCTGTCTCATTATTTTATTTTTTTCTGACAAAGAGGAATTTAAAAAACTGTATTTCGTTTGAGCTCTTCCTGGGTTATCTCTTCTCATTAGGGATATTATTTTGGGAAAGCTGACATGCTTTTAGAGTGCTTGCAATGTGATAAAATTTTTCAAAATAAAATTGTAATAAAAAGGACCCCTTACTTTTAATAGGAATTATTGCTTTATGTCCTAATTTTCTTCTTCACAATCAATTGGTTGTGATTATTTTATCAGATCGATACATAGCTGGGATCTAGAGTCACTAACATGCAGGAGAAAAAATTCAGATCCTGGAATGTGAATAGCTTCACAAAAATGATTCTGTTTTTTTTCCTGGAGAGAATCTTTCCTCCTTGAATGAGCTGGAGGGAACAGGGTGATGCCTCCCTGGTGTAGCTTGATGGACTCTCCAAGTCCCCAATTTCAAATGTTTTTCCTCTTTGTAATGAACATGAAATAAGACAAAACTTGACACTGCTAGTGGTATGTAGGATAATGTGCCCCCCTCATTCCAGTGTGTCCAGTTCCTTATTTTCAGAATCTATAAATATGTCACCTTCCATAACAAAAGGGACTTTGCAGATGTGACAGTGTTAAGGACCTTGAGATGGGAGATGAACATGGATTAGCAGGGTGGGTCCATCTCCTTACATTGGGAGAACCTTCCCCAGCTATGGCCAAGAGTGTGGTGATCACAGAGGAAGCATTGGAGAGATGTGGCATTGGAAGATGGAGAAAGGGCCGACCCTCCACAGGTGCAGATGGACTTGGCAGCTGGAAAAGCAAGAACACAGATTGCTTCCCTGGCGCCTCCAGAAAGGAAGGTAGTCTTGAGGGGACTTTGATTTTAACCTAGTGAGACCTGTGGCAGAGTTCTGACATCCAGAACAGCAAAATAATAAAAATTATGTGTGTTAAGGCACTAAGTTTGTAGCAATTTGCAACAACAGCTTGTCTGACATGGTACCACTAGCTGTGAGTCACTGCTAAATGTGGCTAGTTTACGTGCAGCTGGATTTCAAAGATGTAATGTATAAAATTAAAGACTCTTGTTAATTTAATTCATATTACTTATGTGTTAAAATGACAGCATTTTGAATTTATTGGTTTAAATAATTATGCTATTAAAATTGAAACTTTTATTATTAATTTTTTATTAGATATGTTTGCAGTACATAATGTTTACATTCCTTGTGGGGGTTGGTATGTGTGTGTAACACATTTTAACATAACACTTCTTAATTCCTTTTATCATTCTCTCCCCCTCTCTTACTTCCCCCCTCTACTCATGATCTTCTTCCCATTTGAGAAAGATCTATCTCCCTACTTCCTATTATTTATCTTTCATTTTGCTCTTTGTTTATATTTTGTATTTCTCGTGTAAGAGAAACCATGTGATATTTAAGTTTGTGTGTCTGGTTTCTTTCACTTAACATGGTCTCAATTTGGTCTTATTTTCCTACAAATGACTAAAATTTATCTTTCTTTATGGCAGAGGAGTACTCCATTGTATGTAAATACCACAGTTTCTTTATCCATTCATCTTTTGAGGGGCATATAGGCTGCTTCTTAGATTGAGCTATTAGGAGTTGTACTGCTATAAACATGGGTATACATGGGCCATTGTATGATGTTTTTAACTTAGAAAGATATCTAGAAGGGAATAGCTGAGTCAAATGGAATTTCTAGTTTTGGTTATCTGGGGAATCCATACCGATTTCCATAGTGGTTTTACTAGTTTACATTCTCATGTGCAATGTAGAAGGGTGCTGTTTTCCCCATGGCCTCTCCAGCATTTGCTATTATTTAATTTCTTGGCTATGGCCATTCTTTCTGGGGTAAGATGGAATCACAGTGTTGTGTTAGTTTGCATTCCCCTAATAGATTTAATAGATCAAATAGTTGAATGTGGTTGGAGTTGTTTAAAATTTAAACTTTAAAGAACTTAAAATTTTTTTTCAGTACTGGGGATTGAATCCAGGGAGTACTGAACCAACCAACCTCCTCAGTCATTTTGTTTTTTGGTTTTTCATTTTTTTGAGATACAGTATGGTTAGGTTTCCCAGGCTGGCCTTGAACTTGTGATTCTCTTGCCTCAGCCTCTCAAGTAGCTGAGATGAGACACTGAGTGCCGCCAAGCATAGCTTAAAACTTTTTGAAAAAAGTGACTATTAGATGGCTAATATCACACACACGGCTTGCATTCATGGCCCACGTGATCCTTCTATGGGACAGTGTACATTAGCGCATCACTGAAGCATAGGAGCTCGGCATTTCAGCAGTAAGCAGTTCTGCCAAGTGGTGAGTGATGACAGTGTCCAGGTAACAGTTTTTTAAGAGGAAAGGTTAAACCTGCTTCCTATACTGGAGAGTAGGATAAGATGTTGGTCTTTAGATCCTCAGCATCTGATAGGATGTCTGGCCCACTCAGTCAGTATTCGCAGGCATGAGTTTGATGTTACTGACCCTGGAAAGAGCTTTGACAAGACATGACTAATGGTAAATTCATCCCAAGCACAGATGCCCTGAAGGACCTAGAAACTGTGTTCGAACAGAAAACAGGAGGCAACGACTGGGTCTTTTCCCCTTTGCCTAGTATTTATTGCTCTGCCTTACCTCTCCTGAACAGGGTCATTTACCACTTCCAGGAAAGAAACATGTCAAAAAGAGTTAGAAACCAAAAGAGAGCCTGAGGAGTCTGAGCTTAAATACCAAGAAGCACCTGTGTAGCGATTTCTGTTTGGCCTGTTCTTATCTCTGTGACTACTCAGCAATGCAGAGAAAAATGACTTCAGCTCAGAATTAGGAGACCAGCTTTGAAACGTTGGTTCTCTTCTGATTTGCTTCGTGACCAATTTAGAGTCCCTGTAATTCCTTTCATTATCCTTCCTAAAAGAGGCAGATGTTTATATTTATCAATACTGAGAAATGTGAGGATGAATTCATGACTCTACTTAGTAGTATTTTTTTAACTATCAGGAATAATTTGCCTCAGTGACAAATTATCCTGGCAAAGAACTTGGGAATCTTATCAGTTGCTTCCTTACAGCCCTGACATTGATATTTGTGGAATCTATTGTGGTTTGACAGCTACTATAGGTCTGAACTACCATATTGGAAAGTGTCCACCATGATAATATAAAACTAAATGTCGCTGCCCCCCCATATGAGGTCATTGCTTAACTCAGATGAACTTTGTGCCATTAAAATGGGGAAATACAGTTTCTTTCAATGCCATTTGAGTCTGTTTTGAGGTATTGTGGACGGAAATATCCTGGTTACTTGGTTGAGATGATTCATGTAGTAAAGTAGTCTGGGGCATAAACTTTATCTTGTCCTCATCTTTATTTTTGTTTTCTATATGGAAACTAATCATTTGAGGTTGGCACCATGGATTTGGGCTACATTTCTTCAATAAATTTTTTTCTACATTTCTTTATCTCAGACCAAAAATCTCTAAATTTAGGCTGTTTTCCAAAAGCAAACCTGCTCATGAGACTTCTAGAAGAATGCTAGCTTGTTAGAAATTACACTAAGTTCTCTCAGAAGTTGGGCAGGCTAGGAATTCATTGCATTTTGGTCAAAAAAGAAAATGTTACAATTTAATCCCAGGAGCAAGAATGAGAATTAGGAATGAAGATATTGTCAGTGAAGATAGTTGCCTGGTATGCGGGCCGAGCTCATTAGTCTGGCTCCCATTCTGGGACACGGTCGGGGTGATCAGGGAGGAAATGCAGATGGCCCGGTGAGTGAAGACACTGTGTGTTTGTATTCCCAGCTCCTGCTCAAAGTGTTGCCTCCAGTAGACAATATGACTGGTTTGGTTAAACTCACACATGTGCCTGCACCCTCGTTCCCCACGAGTTATTTTATTCTGATGCTTCTGTAAGTTCAGACAAATGATACGACTTCAGGGTAACTGACCATCCCTTCATTCTGAAAATAGCATATTTGTGGGAAATGAATGTCATGCCTGCCAAAAAATAGGCTGTAAATGAAGGGACCAAGGCATTAAATACCCAGAGAGAAAATAATAAAGACACAATCCAACTGCTCCATAATAGTGTACAGCAACCTACTGTAATAGCTGCAAGATTCATAATAGCTAAATATGCTCATCTTCTTCAATTAGACTATTTTACCAGTCCCCCAAGGCTCCTTTTTAATATTGAAAACTATCCCATTAGCTAAAATTATATTTTAATTGATCAAATACAAAGTAAGTTTCTTAAAGTTTTGGAGACTCCCATTAGACCATGCTAAACACTGTTGATCAAACTTTGAAAGTGAGCATGTTGCCTCCCGCCTCTGCTTCCTTTCTGATGAATGAATAGCTTTTGTCCCCATAATGTAATGTTCTTTCTAAGGGCGGCTGGAAGCAATGTCTTTTGCTTAACAGATTGTGGAGCTGGAGGCAGCAGGACAGTCTGTGACCATCATCAGCATGGAAAGCTTGTCTTTGTGAGTGTGATTCTACTTGGGGGTGGCCAAAATGTGAGGAAAGGTGGCCTTTGGCGAATGGCCATAGAGGGACGATATGTCATTTTCAGAGTGGTCCAGCTGGGAATTGTGTTCATCAGCCAGGCGAGCAAGAGGCAGTCACTTTTGTCCTTGTTGCTGCCGACACTCGAGTGCAGAGGGAGGAACATAGACATTTCACTGGCCAGTTGTTTCGTAGTTAAACAAATAAATCTTGTGCTCTTTTGACGCATGCGGTCTGTAATGAAATCACCCGGTTTGCCTATTCCACCTGCAGGACTTAGACCCACTAAGTTGCATGCAGTCTTTGAGAATGGGGCATCCAGGAACCCACATTTCCTGAAATCTTTCATTTTAGAATAGTTTCATGTTTACAGGAAAGTTGCAGAGATCACTCAGGCGAGTCCCCATATACCTCACACCCAGTTTTCCTTATGAATATCATACATTAACATAGTGTATTTGTCACAATAAATCAATATTGTTAGGTTGTTGTTATTAACTAAAGTTCATTCTTCATTCACGTGACAGCCTTTTTTTCTAACAAGAGCCTATCCAGGATATAACACTACATCTAACAGTCATGTATCCACAGACTCCTCTTGGCTGCGACAGTTTTCAGATTTTCTTTGTTATTATGATCCTTGACCCTTTTGAGGGGTACTGGAGAGTATTTTGTAGAATGGTCTTCAGTCAGGGTTGGTTTAATGTTTTTCTCATGGTTGGACTGGGATGTCCGGAAGAAAGACACAGAGGTAAACCATCCTTTTTGTCATGTGCCATCAGGGGCGCATACTATCAATATGACTCAGTGTTGATGCTAATTAACCTTGATTGCTCGACTGAGATGTTGTCCTTGTAAAGCGCCTCCCCCCATTTTTTTCTTACTTCATTGTTTGGAAAAGAAGTCTTTATGGGTAGTCCATATTTAAGGAGTGAGAAGTTACACTCTACCTCCTTAACGTAGGAATAAGCTACATAAATTAGGCAATTCTTCTGTATGGGAGGTTCATCTATTTCCTCTAATTTCTTTCTTTATTTAATCATTTATTTATATTAGTATGGACTCAAGGATATTGGGTTATAATCTAGAACTACTTTGCTATTCACATGGTTCCAGTTTTGTCTGTTGGCAACTATTTCAGTTGGTCCTTCTCTCTCTAATTTAAAATTTATTTTATTTGATATATTTTTGAGATGGCACCTTGCTGTGCTGCCTTGTTGGCCTTGCTAAGCTTCAAGTAGTCCTCCTGCTTCAGCCTCTCATGTAACTGAGAATATAGGCATGTATCACCATGGCTGGCTCTTCAATTTATTTTTTAAAGTGATACTTAAAAACACAAATATTGCACATATTAATGAACTATCATGTGATATTTGTGTAATGCTTCAATCAAGTTAAAGACATCTGTTTCCTCAAACACCTATCATTTCTTCATGGTGAAAACATTCAAAATCTTTTCTTCTAACTTTTTGAGACACACAGTAAATAATTGTTATCTATGATCACTCTACCATGTGATAGCACACAGAATTTCTCACTCCTATCTAACTGTAGCTTAGCACCCATTGATTAACCTCTGTGGACCACTCCTTCCCCTTTCTCTGCCCAGCCTCTTTTATCCACAATTCCACTCTCAGCCTCAACGGGGTCAGCTATTTAGATTCTACATCTGAGTGAGATCATGTGATATGTGTCTTTCTGTGTCCTGGTTGGTTTCACTTAGCATAATAACCTGCTGTTTCACCCATGTTGTCACAAATGACAGGATTTCAATTTCTTTTGTCTGTGTATTATTCCTTTGTACATATGTGTTCACATTACGCATTCATCAGTTGACAGACACTAAGATTGCTTCTGTTTTGTGGCTGTTGTGAACAGTGCTGCAATAAACACGGGTGTGCAGATGTCTCTTCACCATAGATTTCATTTCCTTTGAGTGTATACCCAATAGTGGGATTGCTGGATAATATGGTAGCTCTCTTTAGTTTTCTGAGGACTCTCTTTACTGTCTCCTTACTGTCTCCTTACTGTTTACCAACATGGCTGTACCAATTTACCTTCTCGCCGAATGTGTGACTATGTTTCCTTTTCTTCGCATCCTCTCCAGCACTGGTTATCTTTTCCTTTTTGAGAATAATTATTCTTATTGGGGTGAGGTGATAGGCCATCGTGGCTTTCATGTCATTCGCTGGTTGTTAGTGATACTGAACATTTCTCCATGTCTTTTGGCCATTCTGTATGTCTTCTTTTGAGAAAGGTCTATTGCCCATTTCTTCATCAGTTTGATTGTTGGCTTTTGTTTTTTTTTTCTGCTGTTGAATTTTTTGAAATCCTTATATATTCTGGATATTAACCCCTTGTCAGATATATAGTTTTCAAGTATTTTTTTTGCATTCTGTAGGTTGTCTCTTAACTCGAATGATTGTTTCTTTTACTGTGCATAAAATGTTTTAGTTTGATGTAATCGTCTTTGTCTATTTTTGATTTTGTTTACCATGCTTTCAGAGTTTTGTCCAAAAAAAATCCTTGCCAGTTCCAATGTCCTGAAAAGGTTTTCCTGTATTTTCTTTTAGTAGATTCATAGTTTCAGGTTTTACATTTATGTCTTTAATTCATTTTGAGTTGATTTTTGTAACTGATGAGATAGGGGCCTAATTTCATTCTTCTGCATGTGGATGAACAATTTTCCAACATCATTTTTTGAAGACTGACATTTCTCCAGTGTGTGTTCATAGTTTCTTTGTTGAAAATCAGTGGGCTGCATATGCAAGGGTTTAACTCTAGGCTGTCTATTGTGTTCCTGTGTTTCTTAGATGTAATCTCATACTTGTGATTTTGAGGAGTACTTTTGGCACATTCTGCCACTACGAGATGCCCCAGAAATCCACATTTTAAACAAGTTCTATCACTCTCTAAAATTCAAGATTTATCATTTTTCAGCTATCACAAACCAGAGTTTCCAAATGTTCTGTTGATTAGTGAGTGTGGGACATAGTAGTAAAAACAAAACAAAACAAAACAAAACTCATAGAAGAATTTGTATGTATCTTCAGAATCTCTCTCCGTTTATTCAGTAACATCTCCAGCCCAAGGCATGTATAGAGAATTGAATTGGTAATTCAAAACCAATCAAGAATCTGTGACATTCAAAATACCTATTATATCACATGGTGACTAGTTAACAATGTCTTGTATACTTGAAGATTGGGAAAAGAGCCAATTTTAAGTGTTCTCACTATAAAAACATATGTGAGCTAATACATATGTTAATTTCTTGACATAGCTATTCTACAATGTACACATGCTTCGAGACATCATGTTGTACATCATAGATATAGATATAATTTTTACTTGTCAATGAAAAATAATCATTTTTAATTAGAGAAGGACTAATACCAAGGTGACTCACCAATGAATTGTTTTCCAGGGCATCCCAGGCTCTTCTGGCCACATCACTGAGGAAGCAGCGGTGGTTCTGAGTTCGGCAGCCTCTTTAAGGAGGAACTTGAGCTGCAGCAGCTGCTTCTCTGGGACTTTCTGTTGACTTGTCTCTTGCTTCTGCAGAGAAAAGACTCCAGCCCAGCAGAGTGGAGTGCTAACTGTGACCTAAGGTATCATCCAGTGAGTGGGAGGTCAAGGAAAGGATCAGGTCAGAGATGAACCTGGTGTGTAGGAAGGGGACTGAGTTTACTTCAGGTGTCAAATGTGTGTCTGTGTCTCTGTTCATGACAAATAATTCCTTCATCTACCTTGAAAACTGCCTCTTTTATAACTGGATCAGACTGATAGCCAGTTACAGCAGAACGTGCTTGCCAGGTTGGCATGTAAATCACAGAGGTACATCTAGGGCCCGTGTCACATTCCTATTGCACACTTTGCAGTGATGATCAACATGCCACCACAACACATAAAACCACCCCGGCATGCAGGTAGCTTGGATCTTCCTTGGTTTTCATATTTGCCATAGGCGAGCATCTGGTTACCTTTCAGAATGCATCTGGCACTGTTTCTGCTGAGTAATAACAACAGATTACACAGACTTCTTGGCCTTAAGAGATTTTAAAACTAAATGGCTAGACTTGTGGCTGAGAGTCATATGTGGGTCGTTATTATGTGTACTCCTATGTTATCCATTTTGATTCTTGTTCCTTTTCTCCACCACCACCCCCCGCCCTTTCTCCAGACTCCAGCCTCACACACTGTCCCTCAGTTCTGCAGAGGAAAAGTAAGACCTCCCTCCAGGTACCTTCCCCCTGCAGGCTGCATTGTCAAAGCAGCTGCCCTCCAGGGATGATTCTTGGCAAACCCTGTAGCATTCTGGAAGTGAGTGTGCTGTTCAGCAGGGTTGCCAGTAGAGATTATTTTTAGGGGGGGAGGGCGGTGGGTTGTTGTGTTTTGTCTCACGGGGATTTTACACATCTGTTGCTGTGCTTGAGTTTATGGCAGAGATTCATTTGAAATGAGATTTCTGTATTTTTTTTTTTCCATTGGAGGCAAGAGTGCAGATGGGCTGTACTTTTAATTTTCTTGCTGCCACCTGGGAAGAATTTGTCATTTCATTCCTACAGAAAAAGAAAAAAGAAACACATTTGACATAATGTAATGCCAGCCTGTGCTAAAGAACTCCCATAACTGCGCTACAGCAATTCCAGCAATTTGTGTGATTATCTATGTCTATATGGGCTCTCTTAGTGAGAAGGCTTTGGAGTTTCCACTCAAATTTTTTTTTCCTTCTTCATATTCATAAAACTCCTAAAGGTACAGAATGATAATTTGATTGAGAAAGCTAGGTCAATAAAACTGAGCAACCAATTATAAGGGAGCGCATGAAGAGGATGGAGATGCACATAAAGGATGGAGATGCACATAAAGAATAGAGATCTGTGCGCAGCTGTGGATTTGAACAAAGCGCTAGGCGGAGCTGTTAGTCTTGCTAGAATGGTGACCCAGGGCTTCTGCCCAGGATCTTGCTCCTCATCTTTTCTCCTGGATGCTCTTTTGTGGCCTTGGCTGCTCTGCCTGAGTTTTCCCTTGCTAGTTCCTCTGTAGCCTGCTCCCCAGTGAGGAGGTACTTTCCTGTCTGTTCCCCACAGATGCCCCTCAGGCCTTCCAGCCAGGGGGTTCTGACCTTGTAGTCACCTCTTTGACTCCCTTCCTCTGAAGTCTCTATAGGATTCCACCCAGATCCCTCACCCATTTCTTCTTCCCTGTGCTCAGAAAGTAACAGATACCAATAATTACGGCAGGTTGTGGTCCTCAGCAAAGCCTGGAATCTTTAAACATTCACATGTATGACCTGGCTCTTGGGTCCTACCCTGCAAAGTTGCAAAAGCCCATAGGCCACTCCGACCCATCACCAAAAGGGCCCCTGCTTCCCTGGGGGCCTTGGGGAGCTCCACATATCCCCTTGGGGCTCTTCCAGGTGTTCCCTTGAATGAGGGCAAGGCCACCTTGCACCTGCTCCCAGACCCCCTTTCTCTGGGCCCGTCTGCCACTTGCCTTTTCTCTCTCTGTCCTCCAGAGTTCTGCTCCATACAGCAAAGATGGCTTCTCTTCTCGTTTAGTTTGGACAACTATAGCAAACCCTGGATCCTTAACATTCTTAGAGCCACGGCTTGAAATCAATCCACCCTGCCCCAACAATAAAACCGCCCAAACAAAACAAGACAAAATGAAACAAAACCCCTCTTGCTAGAATGAAACTTGTGTGCGGGTTATGCCAACACCTTCCTATCCTAAACACACACAACATGCAGGCCAGGGGTGCAGCAGAGAGGGTGAGGGTGAAGACCACCTTATGTTCCGCCATTACTAGTTCACCAGGAGCCTTGAGGGTTCTCAGGTCTATCTTGTTTTGAATTATATAGGTCTCATCACACCAGGAAATAGGTGCCCCAACACTCTCTTTTTTCTCCCCCAAAACATGCACTTCCTTTGGTAGTGAGTTCCTGCTTCTTGTGTGAGAAACATTTTCATCTCATACCTTGGAATGAGCAATAAATAACATCCTTAAGTGTAGCATAGCTGCTCTTATTTACCCTGCTCCCAGCTGTCCCGTGTTTCCTGGATGACTCATGCCCTTCCCTGTGTGGCGCTCCATTTCTTGCAATTCTTGGTTGACAGTTATTGAAATACTGTGCAGACAGTGTGAGGCTGGTGGTGCTAACGATGAAAAGGCATTATCCTTGCTTTCCCTCGTCCCACATTGCAAAGGGAGATGTAGGTAGACTTTTCTATAACCTACATCCCCTTTGCATTCTTTATTCGTGTTCTTGTTTCCAGTGAATGGAGTGTTAAAAAACTCTCAGGGAGGGAGGGAGAAGCTTTGATGTAGATGATCAGGAAAGTTTTCTCACGGGAAGTAGAATTTGGTCATGACCTTGAAAGACATCTAGAACTATGACTGGCAGGATTATGCAGTTGAAAGTGCAGCTCAGGAGCAGCAGAGCCCAGAAGTGGGTCATGTCAGGCGGAGTTTGTCCTCAGAGACCTGAAGTAGACTCATGTGACTGTTGTGGCACTTGTGGAGAGGCGTAGGAAATAAGAATGGGAAGGGATCTAAGTCAGATGCGGTTGAAGCTTTCCTCGGGACAGGGCATTATTCCAGTTCTCCCAATGTTAACTATATAAAAAGTATGTTACATACATTGAAAATATCCAACATAATTTCCGATCTAGTATAGCTAGCTGTCAGCACTACATGTTTCTTTTAGTTTTGAGCTTTAAAGAGTAGAAAAAAATAGGCACCCATATTCTAGTACCCATGTGGAGATTGTTTTCCTTGCTAAATGAAAACTTTCTTTTATTATGAAGTTTACTTTGACTCTATAAAGACTTCATGCCTTTATTTTTGATTTTGTGCCTGTATATTTTAGGATGTGAGAATGCAGATTGTGGGGCCAGTCTGCCTGTGTTTAAGTCTCAGCCATCTTGCTTCCTAGAGGTCCTTATTTTCTATTTCCTGCCTTATTTCTTAGTTTCTTTATTTGTGTAATGAGGATAAGAGTTGTCCCTTTCAGGGTGATTGTGAGAATTAAATGGAATTATGTATATATGAAATCTTAAGTCATGGTACAAAGACTAAGTGTCCACTATTGTGATTATACTTTTAAAAACTAAATGAGCTGAATGAATTTGAAGTGGTGTTGAAAGAGAGTAATACACGCACATGGTGAAGCAACAATGACAACTACAAGCACGTTACCATCAGAGGGTGAGTGGTAACCCTTAGTGCCCCCCACCCTGCCCAAAGCCTCCCCAACCCAAGGTGGCCACTGTTCTGTTTCTTGTGTATCCTTCCTGAATCAGTTTTAGTTTCTAGAATATATACATTCTAGAATATTCCATATTCCAAATTCTAGCATATGGAAAGGCATGCTGAAGGAAGACAAATGGGTAGTTTTAAGAAACAGAGACGAGAGTGGAAAAGGATGCATTAGAATTATGGAAGCAGTTGGATCTACAACTAAATTCTGAGGAACTGCAGTCAACCTTGTAGATAAAACTGTACTATAGCCATCACAATAGATTTTAATATTTAGGGATCTTGGAGCATTGAAAGAAAGGCCTAGCAAAGACATAATAGATTAGCTCAAATAAGCCATCAAACAAGTGTGTATTACATCTTAAAATCATCTCCATCAAGATCATTTTTGAAATGTTGTCTCTTAAAGGGAAAATCAGCTGCTCTTTTGGAAATGTACTTGTACAAATAACCACATCGCTTAACAATACTGGATAAATGAGGCCTCTACTGTATTTAGTTTTTTAAAAAGTACACTGTTACTTTTAAAAATGCTATCTCTGGGCTGGGGATTTACTCAGTGGTTAGAGTGCTTGGCTTGCGAGCAGAAGGCCCTGAGTTCGATCCCCAGCACACACACATACACACACACACACACACACACACACACACACACACACACAAACCAAACGAAATAACCCTATCTTCAAACAGATCTGTTTGTTTATTACTTGGTTAACTCTCTTTGATTACAGTATTCCTTCCTTGTTCAAGTTGTTTAAGAAAATGTCACCATAAAATATTAATAGTGTCCCTGGCAAGACTCAGAAAAATGACCCACAGGTCTGATTCCATTCCAAAGAATTCAAGGGACTTTCCAAATTAATGCGTTTGGATTCAGCTTAGAATTTGTAGTTCAGAAAGGCGCTGACAGAAGCTTATATTTTTACTATCTATAAAGATAGAGTTTACAAAGCAAATAACATCTGTTTTATTCTCATAACAAAGTTCTTAAGTATCATCAAATTTTGTTACAGGTGTTTGTTCCCAAAGAGTTGGTGTGTGGTACACAACATTACTTGATAAAACTGGTTAAAATGATAGATTCTGCTTTAGGCTCCTAATCCTCTATCATTTCTTAAATGGACTTGAACTATTGAAATTCATATTTTATTTAATAGCTCATTTTGTACACTTACTGTATTGAATATTGCGATCATGGGCCTTGAATTTCAGTCTTTTTTTGGTGGAGATTTTGTCATAATGGTTCCTACCCTGATCTAGACAAAAGAAATAGCCATTTTTCCCTTGTTCCCAATCTGTCCTTGTCCTCAAGATTAATGGAGGTTTTGTTAGACCTTCCCTTACTTAACATTTTCTCTCATTTTCCTAAAACTAGATACATAAATTACTCAAGGGAAGAAACCACTGTTGACTCTCATAGAGATATGGAGACATAGTTCTAACAATGCCAACCAGTGCCTCTAGGACCTGATCCTTGTGATCAAGTGGTTCCTTTCTAGTGTTGCTATCCTTATGATTTGGGCAGCTGATGCTTGCCTACTATGCTGGGCCAGGCCATTGAAGCACCTAGTAGAGTCCTTGCTGCCAGATGACTATGTTTCTGATCATGCAAAGTTGAGCTTCAAGAGCTTAAGCCATGGAATTTTTTTTTTTTTTTTTTGCCAACTCTTGACCTTAGGAAATGACATTCCTCTCTGGTATTCAAGTCCACCATCTTTGGTATAAAAGACAAGAGGGTGATAATTTTATTTTGTTTCTTGAGGGTAAGGGTTTCACCATGTTGTCCTGGGGTCAAGTGATCGTCCTTCCTCAGCATCTCAAATAGCTGGGACTGTAGGCACACAACACTGTGCCCAAAACAGTGACAATTTTAAAAGGTCTTTTAAAATTGGCTCTGAAATTCTGTAATTCTAATGAAAGAAAAGGAAAAGCTTAGTCCTATCTATGACTTAAATCAAGATGTACTGTTCTCACTTTCCAAGATTTTCCACATCCCCTTTTTCCCCTCCCCCATGTTCGGGGGTTCACAATTCCTTCCTGTGGGTTCCCACAGTGCCTTGCTCTTAAAGCTTCTTCACTGGAGAGTTTAACATGTAAAGGTGTAATTACTGTATCTGTTTGTATCATTTGTCTCTTCCTTGGGAACATCACCTCCTAGAGGGTGGGGATTGTATCTCACTTATTTATATGTATGTATGTATGTATGTATGTATGTGTGTATGTGTTTATTTATTTATACCAAGAACATACATTGGTATATTGTATACATAATGATCACATTTATCATGGTTATTTTGTACCTGTACATGATATATCTTGGTTTCCCTCCTCTTCCCCATCCCTCCCTTCCACTCCCCCACCCTTCCCTATTTACAGAAGGTTTATTTACATTTTTCCAGTTTATCCCTTTCCCCTTTCTTTTCTCCTTGCCTTCCTTCTTTTCCCCCTTCTCCCTTTTTAGTTCTCCTCTCTTTTGAATATTATCTGTCTTTTACATAATCTCTATTACACCTTTTTGTCCTTACTTACACTTACGGTTTCTCATATCAGAGAAACAATTTGATGTGTACTCATGAGTGTCTGATTTACTTCACTTAAGAGTATGTTCTTAAGGTGCATCCATTTACCTACAAATCTCTCTAGTTTATCCTTTTTATGGCAGAGTAGTATTCCATTGTGTAGAAAAACCACATCTTCTTTAGCCATTCATTATTTGTTGGGCATTTGGATTGTTTCCAAGACTTAGCTATACAAATTGTGTTGCTATGAACGGGATTGTGCATATATCACCCTGGTACAATGTTTTTAATTCTTCTGGAAAGATACCAAGCAGAGGAATAGCTGGGTCAAATGAAACCTCTAGCTGTAGTTTTCTGAGGACTCTCCATACTGATTTCCACAGTGGTTGGACCAGCCTACATTCCCACTGACAGTGGAGGAAGTTTCCTTTTGCCCCACAGCCCCACTGGCATTTTTTATTGGTTGATATCTTGATAACAGCTGTTCTTTCTGGAGTGAGATGGAATCTTAGT
Organism: Hystrix cristata; assembly: GCA_004026905.1. Taxonomy (NCBI): domain Eukaryota; kingdom Metazoa; phylum Chordata; class Mammalia; order Rodentia; family Hystricidae; genus Hystrix; species Hystrix cristata. Next base: position 51,120 of record PVJO010008357.1, on the reverse strand, counting down.
GTTGTTTTGATTTGCATCTCTTGAATGACCAGTGATGTTGAACAGTTTTTCATATATTTGTTTGCCATTTTTATTTCTCCATCTGAGAAATGTTTATTCATTTCAGATGCCCATTTTTGGATTGGGTCTTTAAATTTGAGAGGTTTGATGTTTTTGAGTTCTTTGTATATTCTAGATGTTAGACCCTTCCTTGTCTGAGAGACAGCTGGCAAAAATTTTTTCCCAGTCTGTGGGTTTTCGCCCTGCTCTATTGGTGATTTATATCTCCAGCTCCACATCCAGAATCCTCCCTAGCTGGGAATAAATGTACAGTTCAAAAGCAGCAACTCAGAGATCCCAAGAGAGACTTTTCTTTGTCAAATCATGGAACTTGCAGTTAAAATAGCTTGATTCATCAACTGATTGGCCTTGGACAGCTTGCTTAGTATGTAGTTTGCCAAAGAAAACACCTTAAAGAATAAAGAATGAGTGATATCAATACTCTTCATTTCTTGAGCCCACACTAAACCTATCTTTACCATCTCTGTTTTATTTGTAAGGAAATAAAATCTCAGAGAGTCCCAGGTGATTTGTTAGCAAGTGCATGGCCTGGTAGTTAAAGCCCATGGTCTTCCCACTATGCCGCACTGCCTCCTGTAATGCAGTGTATGTTGTTAGATGGATATTGTCTTGATTGCTTTCTTGTTGCTGAGACCAAGTATGGAACACCCAAAATAAAAGGAGGAAAGGTTTTCTTAATAGAGGTTTCAGTCCATAGTTGGCTGGTTCCAAAGTAGAGTGGCCTGGCAGATGGGCATGGCAGGGGAGAAATGGTTCATGGCAGGGTAGGCAGCAGGTAGGAAGCAGTGAGCCTTCTTTTCCCATCTTACTCCTTCCAGGCTATAATTCTATTGTTGGTGCCACCCACAACCAGGGTGGGCTTTCCCATCATCCACACCCAGAACAATACTAAACCAATCACCAGACTAATACATTTATCACGCCTTTAATACTGTATCATATACCCATAATCTAGCCACTTCCTAGCCACTGTATCATATACCCATAATGTAGCCACTTATGAGCACATTAGGCCTTTTGGGGACATCTAGAAGTAAGCCATAACAGATACACTGATATTTAATGAACACATATTATGTGCAAGGTGAATTATGTATATGTGTGACAGATGGTCGTGAGAAAGTTGTAAAACTACAGTATGTAAATGCTACATTCATAGCCACTGTGCAGTGTTTTGCTTTTGTCCTATTTAATCTCTTACCACCATTTGACCTTCTGACCTCTTCTTCCTTGCCATGTAGTCTTCTTTTGGATGTTGTAACAAATCCCCTCTTTGTGGCTACTTCTATTCAGTCTCTTCTGATGATTCTTCCTGTCTACTCAGCCATAGAGCATTGGGGTTTTTTTCTTTTCTTTCCGGTTTTTTTTTTTTTTTTTTGTTATTTCCTTCCCTTTTTTCCCTCCTTTCCTTCCTTCTTACCTTCCTCCCTCCCTCTCTCCCTTCTCTCTTTCTCTCTTCTTTCTTTCTTTCTTTCTTTCTTTCTTTCTTTCTTTCTTTCTTTCTTCCTTTCTTTCATTCTTTCTTTGTTTCTTTCTTTCTCTCTTTCTCTCTTTCTTTCTTTCTACTAGGAATCAATCCAGGGCCTTCACACTGAGCTAAATCCCCAGCTCTTTTTGTCTTTTATTTGAGACAGGGTCTCACTAAGTCATTAAGTTGCTCAGGTTGGATTTGAACTTTAGTCCTGCCTCAGCCTCTTGGAGGACTGGGATTACAGATATGTGTTACCATGCCCAGCTGCATTGGTGTTTCTTAATGCTTGGTTTTAGATGGTTTCTTCTTCATTCTATCTCTTTTCCAAAGCACTACCATCTAGGAAAATGAGTAATTCTAAGCTGGTCCTTCCCAAATTCCTATCTCTGAGTGGTAGACCATGATGCCTATTAGACATAGTTGAGCATAGTTGAGCATAGTGGGGCACTAAGTATTTAGACAAAATAAAATGCATGCAGTTCATCCTATTCCCAGTACCCTCTCCTGTTTTTCTTCAAGCTTTTTTGGATGCCCCCTAGCATTTATGGAAGTTGGAAAACCAGGACTCACCCTTTACACCGCCCTCTCCATTACTCTTCCTCCAAATGCAGCTCATCACCAGTTCCCCTCAGTGTTGCCACTACCTAGTACTCACATCTGTCTATTCTCTTTTTTGTTGCACTTCTGTAGTCCAAGCCACAACCACCTTTCCCTGAGATGGCTGCCTTCACAACCTAACTTGGCCTTTTTCTAACCCCTCTGGGCTTCCTGCTCCATTCCCTTTTCGAAACTACAGAAAAAGTGATCTTTTAAAAAATGCAAGTACACTCCTCTCCCTAACACAATGGCTTTGCATTTCTCTTAGAGAAAACCCCTCATCTTTCCAGTGCTTAATCACTGATTGACACCTGTGAATATTACTGTAAATGGTATCAGATTCTGCAGATATGGACAGGAGACTCTCCTGAAATGGGGAGATCATCCTGGATTGTTTGGGTGAGGCCGGAGAATAATCACATGAGTACTTATAAGGTGAAGACAGAGGGTGATTTGACACAGACAGCAGAAGGCAAGGTGATGATGGAAGCAGAAGAGGTTTGAAGATCATGGTTCTGGCCTTGAAGATGGAGGAGTGCACCTTTAGAAGGTGGAAAAGGTGCAGGAACAGATTTCCTCTAGATCCTTATGAGGGAATATAGCTATGCTTACATATTGGTTTCTGAGCTGCAAAACTTATTTTGAACTTCTGGCCTGCAGAACTGTAACAGAATAAGCTTCTTTTGTTTGAATCCACTAGATTTATGGTGACTCGTTATAGTGGCAATAAGAAACTATTGCAGTACTTTCTTATTTGAGCATAGAGCGAATATGTTCTTTTACTCCCTTGAGTGAAAGAGGTGAGCCCAGGCTGATGGTATAGAACTACACTGTCCATATTGTAGCCAAGGGGGATACTGAGCCCTGGAGAATTATACTTCCACTTGTGAACTGAGGGGGCTGTGAGAAATTTTGGTCACTCTTCTATGAGCAGTGTATACCCACTGGGGTGGGGGAGAGGAATTCACTGTTTGGTTGGACGTCTACCTGTAGTTAACCTTCCCCTGTTCCAGCAATAGTAATGGACACGTGACTCAGGTCTGGCCAGTCATGGTATGCTATCCCCAAGTCCTAATGCTTGGGGTTCCTTTCTATTCCTCAGTTAACTGGAACTCATTGTCACCTGTTATCTCTTTTGCCTCTACCTGGGGACATCTGGGGTTCCTGGTGTCCTCAAAACCACAAGAGTAAGTGATTACCAAGACCTGGAGTTATAAGAAGCCACCTTTGCCTCCATATGAGTGCCATTGCTAGGAATAAAGCCAAAACAGAGGGAGGCATTGCTGAGAGACTGGGGAAAAGAGCTAACATGAAGAGTGCTTTCAAAATCGTGGGATCTAATATGACCTCTTATATGTGCCAATCATGTGAGCATATATATTTTTTTTCTTAAATGTTTTGAGTTAGGTTTCTTTCACGGGACTAGTTGAATTTTATCCATATAATTAGCAGAGCTACTGTGCATAATTTACAACAAGATTTTTAAAAAATTTACATTTGCTCTGAGGAGAAAAAGAAATTATTCAGAGATTCTTGAAAGAATATAAGACAGTTGAGAAAAGAACCCATTTTACAATAGCCTCGTCAATGGTTTCAGTAAACTAAGGCCCCAGAGAGTCATTTGCCACCCCAATAAATTCCATTTTATATGTCCCTCCATCCTCTTGTTATTAGGGGAGAGTGGTAGTGCCAAAAAAAGCACAAGGTCTGTGATTTCAGTGATTTTATTTCTCTTCATCTTTGTCCTGTCTGTGATGATTTGGAGAGAATGAAAATATAAGACCTACAAGGCAGCCTTTTTCTAGTCTAATTTTCCCTATTGTGCCTCCGGAGCCTACAAGCACCTGGTTCATCATGAGTGCCCCCGAAAGCATTTTTGAATGAATAGATAGCAGCAACTTTCATTTTGTACCTATTGTGTTAAGTACGTTAAGAGATATAAGAGCTAGTTACATTTGGTTTGTGGCCCTCACAGATGGTACAGAAGTGTTTATATTTTAATCCTTTTAAAATTTTTATTACTAGCCTATAGGCTAAGAATCACTGGATTTAGTCTTTGAAATTTACAAAATATGCTTTCAGAAGCGATCAGCAGCTTTAAAGATTCTCATATTATCTGGTTCAGGTATTACCTTGGGTGTCTCAAATGCGTAAGAATCAAATGCTTAAGAACTACAGGCTTCTTGGAAGGCCCCAAACTGATCCTATGAGACACGATTAATGCTTTATTTTGAATCACAGGAAATACGTGATTGAAAGAATAGGATGATTTAATTACACATTGGGGTGAACACATGGCAGTACATTCTGTGTAATTCATGGAGCGAATATAACTCATTCAAGCAACCCATGGAAATTGTGAATAAAATTACCCTAACAACTTCGCAATGGTGGTTTTCTGAATATCACCAGTCAGTCCACAATGGGAGAGCTGCCAGAGTCCCTCTGTAGCTGTGCATCTGCACAAGGCTCAAGTCATGGCAAATCCCCTGGTCTGCCTGCATTGTTTATGGTAATGCACAGGAACCCCAGAGCTCCGGAGTCTGTTGCCCCAGGCGCGTGCGCGGACTGAGGGCAAGCTCCATGCCGCAGCACGGCCCTGCAGTGAATACCACCAGCGAGGCTGGGGCAGGATGCAGCAAAGGCAGGCTCCCACATCCTTGTGTGCACGCAGTAGGCAGGCTTGGGGCTGGGGCTCCACAGACTACTGCCGGTGGCTTCACCCCTCCAGTCTCTCCGGAAGGAGGAGTGTGCGCACAGGCTTAAGGCCAGAGGTGGGTGCTTTTCGGCTCTGTCTAGTTAAGGAGTCCTTATTAGCCAGGAAGGAACTCTGATTTCAGCTTGTTCTTTGTAGATTTCTTGAGTCAGTGTTTATGAAGGAGCCATACTATTAACGATCTAAGCTATCTGGTGAGGTATCTGGCCATTCGTATCTACATACAATAGTCATTTTTTCATTTTCCATCATCATGATAATTTTAACACATTCTCCGCTGTGAGGGTGTGGAAATAAATGCTACAAAGGAAGTTAAGAGGAGGCAGTGCTTGTTCAGTCCCTTTTTCCTTTCTAGCGACAGGATGGGGGTGCAAAAAAGATTGTGGCTCAAGTCAGTGGAGAATCCTTATATTTTCAGAGTGTATCTTGGAATAACAGGGCTGGGGTAGGTGTGCTTCGACTCTCTCTGGGATCCAGTGACTGGAGGCGGGGTAACTGTGCCTCTGAGTATCTGCAACTCCCCGAGAGACCCGTTCAGGGGTGCTGAGACCCCGGAGGCTTCACTTTCTCATCTGTAAAGCAGAGATCTGAGGGCGGAGCCCCGCCTGTGTTCAAGGTGTGGGAGAGAACCTGCGAACAAGCTCTTGGGCCTTTGAAGGCAGGTGATGTGAGAATGCAAGATAAAAGCTTCCGGAGATAAAACGGTGGTCAGGGGCTTTTTGAAGGTTGACAACAGCAATGCAACTGATTTTCTTTTCTGTTTTTTGCCAAGCCCTTGACTTTTGGTTTGTTGTAAAGACTTGAGGGGAGAGAGAAGGAAGGGACTGTAATGTCTCCTCCCTCAGTCCCCTACTGGGGAAATGGGAAGGAAAAAAAGAGAGGAAGAAAGAAGCTTGGAGTGGAGGGGGGGGGTCCCCTCCTAAGAACTCAGAAGGAGGAGAGAGGCACTAAAAGAGTCAGGAGATCTGAGCAGCTCCCCGTCTGCAGGGTGTGTTGGGATTCTTCAAGCCTGTCTGTATGGAGGCTGTCCTGGCAAGGCCTGCCGTTGTCTTCTTTACTGGGGCTGGCAAAGCTGTGTCTAAATTCTGTCCAGGGGCTGGTGGTGACTCAGATCTCCTGGCCCTTGCCGAGCATCTTGTCCCAGCACATACTCCACCGTTTGTTATGTGACTGTCTCTTCCACTAGGCTGAACTCTTAGTTTTTGTTTTCACATGTTTTGTTCTTCAGATTGAACTCAGGGCCTTGGTAGTGAGCTATAGCTGTAGTCCTTTTCAGTTTCTATTTTGAAGTAGGATCTCATTAAACCACTAAGTTGCTCACATTGGGCTCAAACGTTTGATCCTCCTGCCTCAGCCTCCCAGAATGCTGGAAGTACGGGTTCATACCACATGCCACCGGTTCAGACTGAACTCTTTAAGGAGAGAAGAGAGCTGGACTTTCCTTATCTTCATACCATCTCTTCGCATTCTGACTTCTGAGTGCTAACACAGAACTTGCCCTCTAAGGAAGACTGATTTAACAAGATCATCCCCATGTCAAGCCCAAAGGAGTACCAAAACTCCAGAATTGGAAGGTCCTTCTAACATACTTGCCACCAGGACAGAGTTGGACATGACAGCTGTGAACTTTCAATCTTGTATTTGGCCCCATCCTACTCAATGCCAACTGTGTCTTTAGTACAACTTCCATATTATAAATCTCTTTATAAGCAAAGATCGATCTCATCTACATTCTTAGTTCATGCTTCCTAACAGCCCCTCTCCCAGCACGATGTTCTGCACACAGTAAGTGATTCGAAATTGTATGTCTAATCTAAGTTTCTCAGCCTACTTGAGCCTAGGGGCTCATAGCAGGGTGACTATGTCCAGACCTGAATCCTCTGAACTTGTGTTATCTCTGTGTGGTAGAAGGACTTTGTAGATGTGAGTAAGTTAAGAACCTTGAGTTGGGGAGACTGTCCTGGATGATCTGCATGGACTTGCTATGCACACAACAGTCCTCCTAAGGGGGACACAGCATGAATAAGCCAGAAGAAGTGATATGATCACAGAATCAGAAGTGGAAGGGAGGCACTTTGAGGATGAGGAGGAAGGAAGGGGCCACAAGCCAAGGAATACAGGCTGCCACTAGAAGCTGCAAAAGGCAAGGAAATAGACTTCTCCATTTCAAGTCAGCAACTTCAGCCCAGAGACTAATTTTGTATTTCTGATCTCCAGAACTAAAGAGGACACATTTTTGTAATTTGAAACCACAAAGTCTGTGGTAATTTTCTACAGCAGCAATAAGAACTTGTACAGTGGTTTATCTAGCACCAGGGTTCTGGGGTGACCCTCAGGCAGTGCAGAAGTCCTGCTGGACTGAAGAGTTAGGGGAGCAAGTGCAGACTGACTTGTAGCTGTCTACTAGGTTTCTGGTCTAGGGAGACTGTATCCTTCCAGCTTTGTGCATCCACAGGATTGGAATGTGCATTTCTACATGGAGTAGTTGCTTGGTGAGGAGACAGAAAGTGCGAGCTCCTAACCAGACTTCTATAGTTCCTGAGGCTGCCCACCTTGGGGCTCATCACCTCTCCTTCTTGAAACCATCCACGGCAACACAGACTAGGACCTACTTCATGACTCTTCCCCAAAGCACACACCCAGAAAACAGGAACTAATACCTCCAGGAAATGAGCTCCCAGTTCACAATAACTATTTTGAAGAGAATGAATTGGACAGCAATAACCATCTAAAAGAATTGTTGGAACACTGGAGCACGGTAAATACACCTACAGAGGTAAGGCATGATACTAGGACTATCAAACAAACTGAGAAGTGAAAAAAGAAGGAAATGGTAGTATGTATGAGAGAAATTTAATAGTTGAGATAAATAATACAAGAGATGAATATGGAGAAGGATACAGGTAAGACTAAATTTGTGAGCTAGAATATCAGACTGAAGGACTCTCCTCAAAGGATGTGAGAAAAGGTCAAGAGAGAAAAAAAGTTGAAAAGCAAAAGCCAAGAGCACAGAGGATAGAAGTGGAAATAATTGTCCTTTTAGTTAGCTAATAAGAGTCTTAGGAAGAGAAATATACAGAAAGGAAGAACTATTTGGAGAAATGGAGATTAATTTCTTAGAACTACAGATGGAAGAGCAGATTAAAAAATTCACAGCAAGATAACAAGAACCCCAGGCCTAAAAGAGATTATGGTAACATTTAAGAAATTAAGACGAAGACAATATATCATGTATTAAACCATAAAAGATTTTACCATAAAGGATATGAGTATCATATATGATGTGTTCCACACTATGAAATAATATGGGGAATTTCACTATTGAATGTAGACACACAGTCCTTAAATAAAACATTGAATGTAGACACACAGTCCTAAGTGAATCCAGTGATGTCTCTTCAAACACATGATCAATGAGGAATATCACTAAATGCAAGAATGACATTAAATGGATGATAGCATCAAGGATAGATCCTAAAGGCATAAAGCTAAAGAAAGCAAGAGTGAGACATACACAAAATGCCTTTTGCATAAGATAAAAACACATGCACAAAGCCACAATATACATTCTGTAGGAACTTGTACAAAAATGTATAATGAACAAATCTGATTTCCTATGGATAATGGGAGAAAAGTAGGAGTGGAAATTGGGGATATAAAAGTATGTAAAAGATTGAAAGCACAATTAGAGAGTAGCAATGCCCGTCAAAACTCAACTGTTCCTTCCACTCTCTCTGGAGATAGATTTCCAAAATGGCCATGGTACTTTGCAACCCTTTATTCGGAAGTGAAGTCTATTTTCCCGTCCCTTGTATTTTCCTTGTGACTTTATGGGCTCTTTATGTAAGTTCTGACCTAGGTCTCAAGAAGCATGTAGCTTCTGCTGCTAATGCTGCAAACCCTGAGGCCACCATGTAACCACTCCTGGATGTTGAAAAACCATGTGGCGAGAGACCTCAATTGTCCCTACTGTCCTAGCAAGGCTGGCATCAGCCAGACAGTCCTTAATCAACTCATCGCCTGTGGGTCTCATAAACAAGGCCAGCCAAGGTCAGCCAAAGCCCGTTAGACCAGAAAGATGACCAAGCTCAGTTCAGCCCGAAATGTAACCTGTAAAGCAATGGGCAACACAAATGGTTGTTTTATTAAATTTAAGAGCAGTTTGGGATGCAGCAAAAACTAACTGACCTTATCTCCTATTCTTAATCGTTAAATTTGGTGTAAGAGGAATACCTTCTCACTGTTACTCCTTATGTACAATTTCCATCCATTCATCCATCCAATTGTCAGCTGCTGGGTCCATTCATTGTGTTATATGCTGGAGAAAAGATAAGGCCCCAGCTCCTAAAGATTCAGATAAAGTGACTGAGGAATTATAAGATGGGCATCTAGCAGGCAAACCGAATCCTGTCAAAGGTGACAATGTAGCCAAGTTCTGAAGTAAGAGTAAAAGTATGTATGAATTTCTGTGTGTAGAAAGGAAGTAAGTGGGTGCGGTTTGGTGGAGGAGCTGCAAGTGGTTTTGTAGGATGCTGGCGGGGTCAGTAAGGATCTTTCTTCAGGGCATGGCAGTTATCATCCTCAGTGGCTCTCAGGCAGATGAACCACTTGGATTATATCCCACCGGCCCTCTAACAGAGCTATGCGCATGTGATTTCATAGAAGCCAGAGTCTTGGTCATCTTAGAGCACCTCTGAGAACATTTTCTAAATTAAAAAATGTACATAAGTTGTGGTCATAGACTTGAATTCTCTAAACTTCTGTGAATTCATGAACGTATATTGTGTTATAATTATTGTAAGCATTTTAACTGTGTATCCATCTTCCTTGATTAGATAGCTTTTTGGAGAGACTGTAGGAGTCCTGAACTGGGAGTCTGGAAGCTAATGTTCTAATCCCAGATTTGCTACTCACTTTAACAGAGCCATGAACGAAGGAGCTGGGCTTTAGTACAAAGTCAGTCACACAGCTGGTCAGGGATGCTTTCATCTTCTAATGTCTTGAGATTATTTTGCAGTGTTGAGTATTTTAGAAAACAGAGGGAACCCCAAATGCATCAGCTGCCATCCGCAGCAGCAGCTGTAGAAGCCAGTCTGTTGTTCCTGAATCAAAAATAATAAGATAAATGAGGTTGCCATGTCTCCAGGGAAGGTGACCCTGTAAGCCTCCTTCCCATCTCCTCCTGCTCTTGTCATATCTCTGGACAGCTGGGATAAGAAGCCCCACATGCAGTCTTGCCGTCCCTCACTCAGCAAAGACTTCTGGCACCTACCTGAGGCAGCACTCTTGTTGGCCTTAGCAAGTTGGCAGTGAACAGAAAGAGCAAGAACCCCTGTCTTCACGATGGGGAGAGACATAAATGAGACGACCGACTAGTCTTTACATGCAGGATGACACATGATGATGGGTGCTGTGGACTCATCACCTACCATGATACCTGGACCCAGCTGCTGGAGGTTTGGTTCAGGGGTTTCTCTAGGGAGTATTCCTACTGCCATTAATTCTGAACAATGTGTAATCCAAGTTTTAGTTTCCCATTGACAAAAACAGTTATAGTTTTCATTTCCAGGATGGCGCTTTTTAAATCTTACTTTGTTTTCAGTTTCTATTTTATTGTGTTGTCAGAAAATTAGTTAAGTGTCTCATTGGACTGTGAAAAGGAGGTGCATTATTTGCCTTGCTGCATGTTTTATCAGTGTCTTCATTTGTCTGTGCCATGTCCTGCCTAGAGTACAAATGTACCTCAACCTCAAACCTTCATGTCAATATCTACATAGGTTTTGTGAACTGTGTATATCAAATAGATGACTTTTGTTTTTATTTATTTTATTTATTCCTTTAATCTTTTTACTTTAGAATAGTTGGTTTACAGAACACTTGCGTGTACCAAGTTTTCCCATCGATTCTTGCCCAGTATGCTCTGTATCTGAAATGGCACATTTGTTGCCTCTGAAAAAGTCAATAAAGTTGACAAATTTCTAGTCAAATAAACTAAGACAAAAAAACAGGGGACACAAATTCTTAATATCAGAAATGAGAGAGGTATCATTACTGCTGATCCCAAGGACACTCAAAGGCTATAAAGGCATATTAGAAATAATTCTATTTCCCAAAATTTGATACTTAAATGCAGTGGACCAGTTTCTTGAAAGACTCACAGTGCCAAAACTCACAGAAGGAGCAACAGATATTCTGAGTAGGCCTGGATCTACTACAAAAACTGAGTCAATAATTTTAAAACTTCAAAAACAGAAAGCATCAAGCCCCAAAGGTTTTCCTGGTGCATTCTACTAAATATTCAAGAAAGAAATTATACCAATACTCTATGATCTCTTTCAGAAAATAGAAGCAGGTGGAACAACTTTCTGACTTATTTTATGAGACTAACATTATGCTAATGCCAAAACCAGTTAAAGACATTGTAAGGAAAGCAAACTATAGGTAAATATCCCTTATGAAAATAGATGCAAAATCCTCAACAGAGTATTAGCACATTGGCCATATGTGGTGGTGCATAGCCGTAATCCCAGCACTTGGGAGGCTGTGTCAGGAGGACAACTTCAAGCCCGGCCTGAACTATGTAGTGAGCTCATGTCTCAAAAACAAAACAAAGCAAAAAAGCAAAATATTAACAAATTGAATGAAAATGTGCAAAAGGAATTTACAACAAGTGGGATTCATTATAGGTATGTGAGGCTGCTTCAAAATTTGCAGTTCTCTTTAGTCAAAAGACTAAAGAAGAGCAACGTAAGACCATATAAATAAATGACAAAACCCAACAGGTTTTTATAATAAAAACTCTCAGAAAACTAGGAGTAAGGGTGGAACTTCTTCAACTTGAAGTAAATCTATGTGACCTTACATTTGAGGATGAATTTTTAGATATTAGGTCAGAAGCATAATCTATGAAAGGAAAAAATAAACTTGAGATGCATTAAAATTTAAAACTTCTCTGCAAAAGATACTTTTAAGGGAATTAAAGATATGGCACAGACTGAGAAAAAATATTTGCAAAGCATCTCTCTGATAAAGAACTTGTGTTTAGAATATACAAAAATTTGTAAAACTCAAAAATAAGAAATAAATAAACCAGTTAACAAATGGACAAAGACCTGAGAAGTTACCTTCTCAAAAGAGGTACATGGTAAGTAAGCATATGAAAAGTTGCTTAGTATCTTACATCATTAGGGAATTGCAGATTAAAGCAGATCAAACAATAATGAGATTCCACTACACAACTATTCAAGTGACTAAAATTTAAAAATCCCAGTAATATCTAATGCTAGGGATGCTGCAAAGAAACAGGAACTCTCATTCCTTGCTTGTGGGAGTAAAAATTGTACAGTTGTCTTAGAAGACAGTCTGGCAGTTTCTTTCAAAACTACATATAGTCTTGTCACACAACATAGCAATTATGTTCTTTGGTATTTACTCAGATGAGTTGAAAACTTATGGCCACATAAAAACCTTCATGCTAGTGGAAAGGTGAATGGGTGAACACACTGAGGTATATCCACACAATGGAATATTAGTCAGCACTAAACAAAATTGAGTTACGAAAGCCTGAGAAGATGGAGGAAAATTAAATGCTTATTGCTTGGTGAATGAAATTATTGTAATTTTGAAAGGCTACATAGTGTTAAACTCAAAACTACGACATTTTGGAAAAGGGAAAACTGTAGAGACAGGAAAAAAAATCCATGAATTCCAATGGTTTGGAGGAGGAAGGAGGATGAGAAGTGAAGAAAACTGGATGAAGCGAAAGGGCATTTCAGAGTGGTGAAACTGTCTACTTACTGCAGAGAAGAATACATGGCATTCTACATTCTGCCTCAAAACCCATAAAACTGACTCAGAAATTGAGTTTTAATGTAAACATGAACTTTAATGCAATGCTCCAATATTGGATCATTAATTGGAACACATACACCATACTAATTTTTTATTAGTATGTGTTTGCAGTATGTAACAATCACATTCATTGTGAGGAACTGGTACAGGTATATAACACATCTCAATTCTTTTTACTTCCCCTTCCCTCTTTCCCACCTCCCTCCATCTTTTGGTTTCCTTCCCACTTGCAAAAATAGTAGGCTAAACTGTGTTGGGCCATACAATACACAGGAACTCTATACTATCTCAATTTTTTTCATATATCTCAACTGTTTTATAAAAATATAGTCTGATCTGATAAATTAAAAAAAATAGATTCCCTTTTTGGGGAGAGGGGAAACCGAATACTGCTTCTTTACAGAAGCAAGACGCAGGTGGCTGATTGAGCCCTGGGTAGGGCAGGCTCCTGAGGAGCTCAGGGTCACTTTACTCACTTCCCTGTAGGCCTTTGAGCACATGCTTTGTTTCTGTCAGATTTCTATCTTTATAGTCAGAACACTGAAGCTCTTTGTTCATATGCAATGAAATAGTAGTGGAATATACTTTCTTTTCTATATGAAATGTGTAAAAATACTGCATTGGATATTTTGCAATATAAGGCAGATGTTTTCAGGGGTACAAACCTAAGCTAGAGCCCCTTTCTAGAATGCTTTGCTGTAAATCTCAGATTGACTTTTTAACACACTTGCTTATAAATGAGTCTATGCTAAGCACACGGGCATAATTGCCAAAAAGGCTTTTAAAAATAAATCTGAATGCTAGAGCTCTGGACCTTCTGATCTTAGTCAGTGGGGCTGCTGATGTTTAACCTGCTTTTCCCTCTCGACCACCACTGTGGAGCTTGCTGAACTCAGAAGGGCTCACTTATCTGGGGAGCCATCCATCAGGAGTGATTGAGAGAGAGAAGGTCAGAGAATGCTTTTGTGTTTAAAGATGAAAGGGAATTGGTTGTAATTTTATTCTGGCACCTAACAATAGCTGCCATTGCACTGATTTTAATGGTACAGAAGCATTGATATATAATCGATTGATGTTATATGTATTACTTGATGTTACATGTATTACACATTAATACATGACATTAAATGTATTACTTTACACTTGAGTTAACAGTCGGTGGAGCAGCTAATGGAGTCAAGGGACACTAAGAACCCCAGACCCTTAAATTAGCATGAACAGGATAGCTACTCCTGCATTGGCAGTTTTTAAACTGGTGTCATGACACCTTTTCATTGGACCTCAAGGTAAACACTGTTTTATAATAATTTAAACATATGATTTTCCCATTTCATTATGTTGTCATTTGACTTGGTGGTAGATTAAGCTGCAGTCAAACTGTACTAATGGTCATTGTGTTCTTCCCTGCCAATCATTGACTATACAATTTTTAAGTATCATTATGTCTTGCCCTAACTCATCTGTCATGACTTTTCTCACAACTAGTAAAACTTGTTTTACAAGCAAAAATTTGTATTTTGGATAAACAAATGCAGGCTTTTGAGGAAAAGCACTTTTGCAATTATTTGAATTGTAACTGGCTTCTTTTCCATTGGACACCGTGTTATTTGAAAGGATGCTAGATGCATTCTTTCAATGTGATATCGCCTGAATGGCTATGGCTATCCAGACTTTCACAAAAGTCAGAAACCCGAGTCTGATACTTCGAGGGAAACAAATGACAGTATTCATGGCCAAGGATAAATTTGAGCTTTTAAGTGAAAATGAGAATTTTGGCAAGCTTGCAATGGCCACCATGAGCTTGGCAGCTTTGTGATATGTAAAGACTACTGATGAGAACAGATGTGACATGAATTCCTAATACTGTATAAGGGAAATGTCGACACTTCAAAAATCTGCTGGTATTTTCCAAAAGATTGACACATGATGTTACAAGATCCAAATTGCAACGAAGATGAATGGATTTTAATGTGATGGTTTTATATTCCACATCACTGCTAATCTTTAAGCAATTACCAATTGTTGAGGTTTGGTGTAGTATGGAAGAAGAATATCCAAATGATCTGAAATGGCTATTAGAATACCTTTCCCTTTCAATCACATGTCTGTGGGCTGAATTTTCTTCATATTTCAACCAAAAGGCACATGTGGTAACAAACTGAATGCCCAAGTAGATCTGAGAGTCCAACTCTGAGATTCGGACATTAAGGAAATTTACAAAAATGTAAAGCAATGCCCCTTTTTTCTCTGATTTTTTGTTTTGAAATACACAGTTATTTTTCATAAGAGCATATTTAAGGTAGCATACAACTGGTTTAAAAATTTTTAAGTAAAAAAGAATTATCCTCAATAAGTTTTTCCTAACTCAAACTTATTTATTTTTCAATATATAATTATTATTAGTACATGTTAATTTGCCTCTCATCAATAATATTTAAGAGTGTAAAAGCATTCTAAGACTAAAATAGTTGGAAAACCACAAGAAACAAGCCCGCAGACATTGTTATATTTGGGTAAAATATTTTGCATTGTTGGTAATCTATTCATCATTAGAGGTAAAAGGTGTTTTTACATTTCTCACAGTGCCCAGAGCAGAGTGCTGGGCCTAGCAGGTGCTCAGTAAATATGAACAGGATTTATGTGCACTTCTTTACTGACCTTATAAATTGTGCTGCTCTAATTGTGACTTTCATGGCAATGGTGGATTCTGAGTATCCAGATATGGCTCACCCATCCAGTGGGTGGACCTTGAAAACCTATGTTTGATTGAAAATGTAAAATATATACTTTTTGCCTCATGGATATTTATTACTTGAAATCATCAAAGTCTTAATATCAACTGATGTGATTACTGACATGTTCACTTTGGTTTTTGCTTCTTTTCATCAAAATTAATGATCAAGCATTATGGAGAAGTTTAGTGGTCATTGATTAAAGAAAAGGTACAAGATCCTCTCCTTAAGAGAGAATTGTGGCAATTCTTTTTTAGAAATATTTGTGGAAATTTATAGTGGCTGTTGTTATGCATGTTAAGTGAAACAAATAAGGCAGAGACCCTGCCCTCCAAAATCCCCTTGTGTCGTAAGATAACACAAGCATGATGGCATAGATATACCAAGGCATAAATATTTAGATTAGAACCCACCAGAAGTGCTATTATTTGAATGACATTTGTCACTGTGAATGTCAGTAGATGGGAGTCAGAATTGTTATAGCCATCTCAACAAAAATTTTCTCTGGGTTTAAATTTTTTTTAAAGAACAAAGAAATAGAGTAATAGGATTCAAGAAATACAACTGCTAATTGTAATGACAGTAGTAAAACTCAGCAAATTTATTTTAAATTCAGTTATATCCAAAGACGTTAATAATAAGTATAATCTGTGACTGTCATTATATCTCCCTCTAGCCATATGCTGCGACTTTCTAAAAACTGGCAAGACATGTTTTACAAACAGAACTTTACATTTAGAGGAGTTAATTCAAGCTCTTACAATAAAAATTTGTTATTAAGGGCATCCTTATTTCTGTATATTTAATGGAAGAAAAGCATGGCAGCATTGTTGCAGTTGCTTAATCGGTTAACCAAATATCTTTGTTCAGGTTAGTAGTCATAGGCTCATTTGTTTAATATTCAGAAAACAGATAAAAGGAGCTAGTCGATCTAGTATCTCTCTTTAAAAATCAATCATGAATATTTGTCGGGCATTATTGAGCACTATCAATAGGAAAGAGAGTGCGCTAAGCACTGGAAGAGATTAAAAATGACATGAACTACCTTCTCATGGCACTTGGTTCATACTGGCTTCCTTTCATTTTTTTTTTTTTCCACTTGGAAGTATTTGAAGACATGGGTGTCTTAGTTCATTTTGTGCTGCTACAACAAAATGCTTGACACTTAGAAATTTATTTCTCACTGCTGTAGAGGAGAGGAAGTCCCAGATCAAGGCCCTTGAGGGGGTCTTTTCAGCGAGGGTTGCTCTCTGCTTCCAAGACGGTGCCTTGAATGCTATATCCTCCAAAGGGAACAACTGCCATGTTCTCACATGGCCAGAGGAAGAAGGGCCAAAGGAAATGAACTCCTGTCAGGCCCCTTAATGAGGGGACCTGACTCCATTCACAGAGAGGAGCCCTCATGGCCTAATCACATTTTAGAAGCCCCACCTCATAAACTTACCACATTGGTGACACCTGGATTTTGGAGTGGACAACATTCAAATCAGAGCAGTGGGATATGTCCTTCCTACCAACATTACATCTATCTGCTTCAGACAAATCTGGAAGGTTTAAATGAAGCACATTTGTTGATGGCCACTGATTGCATGCCAGTATTTCTGTTGCCAGACCTCAGCCACCATGCCAAGGCCATATGTTAGAAGAGATGGCAGGTGCTCCATGCGATGGAATGGCTAACCACCTCCTGGTTCAGTTTGGATCAGAACGCTGAATGATGGCTAGCTCTGGTGTGCTCATAGGCCATGATTTCTCAGGCAATTTAAGTGGCCCTGTATGACAGTATAAAGGCTGTGTTTTGTGACAGTCCATAGCTTCTTTCTGTGTTCATAAAATTCTCATTTTGCAAGCACCATGCAAGGACTCCATGGATGGAAACCTCAGCTTCACTGTACTTCACACGAGACCTGGCACAGAGGATGCATTCAGTGTATCTCACTTTTCACCATCACAGCCACAGCACCAGGTCAGCTTAGGCAAATTATTCTGAGTCTAAAGTGAGAATAGTGTCTGTGGTATTGACTTTGAAATATTTTCGTGGAAATGATAGGAAAGATTAGGTAAAAAGTAATTAGCATACTTACCAATAAAAAATAGAATTAAAGAAATTATAGCTGCTGCCGCTATTGATGTTGTCACTGTTATGATTACTATGGAGACCAGAAAAATATCTACTTCTGCTAAGCCATCAGTAGGAAGCATCATGACAATGGATTGTAGCAGTACTGTTTCTCAGGCAGCACTATTTTCTAAGCAGATTAAACATTGTATCATCTGCTGTTCTGATCATTCGGAAATGACATCATCGTATATTTGCTTTGCAGACACACCACAAAAATTTCTTAATTTACACACTTATAGCATCTTTTATTTTTCTTCATTCATTTGGAAGTTTTTTCTGGCAACAATTAGTCATGCTTTCATCAAATTCATCAAATACTCAAAGGAATATTGACATTCTGCAGAATTTTGTCCTCCCATTTTTATAATTATCATGGGAAATTAAGATCAAATCACTCTCATAGCCTATAGCATAGAAAATCTTTGATTCAAAAACATCACAGGATATTTGATGTCGTTGTTAGATGCTAATTCTGAACTATAGATACTTACATGACATTGCAGAAATGCTTTGGGCTGGAGGGTTTTTGTTCCACACATTTTTTCATTTTATGATTGCCGGAGTTATCGAAAATAAATTTTGGATTGGGATAAAGGGAAATAACAAAGACACTATCTGGTAAAAATCCTTTGTGTTTGACAGAAAATTTCATGCTTTTACTTGCTTCATACTTTTGGGAAAATTGGAAATAAAATAGACAAAATTAACAACGAAGAGCGGATATTGTTGCATGAAACATTTGCTTCGTTGACTGCTTGCAAATTGTGCTCCAGTACTATATTCTCGTTTGTTAAAAGATACAGGCAAAGAATCTAATCCCTAAATTTTTAAAAAATTTTCATGGCGTAATATCCTAATTTTATTCATTCTTCTCTTCTTCATCAGTAATAGAACAGAACATTCCAAGTTCTAGTTGTGCACACAAACTCACTTTTTTAGGCTCTTTTTAATTAGGTATGTGATTAAATTCTGGCTGATAGGATGTGACTTGCAATTTCTTACTGTGTTCTTTGGAAAGAAACTTGCACTGTACTCCCTTTTACTTTTCCATGAGCTGGAAGGAAGAATAGGTGTTGCAGATGAGAGTACTATTCCAGGGAGTGGGTTGGGGGAGTGGGCAACAAGTAGAAGGGATACATTTGAAAAGGTGAATTTAGCTCTATGTAAACTAGACCTTAATAAAGAAATAGTAAGAAATCACTATTACCATCATTGTTACCTTCCCCACCACCATCACTGTCATCACCATTGTCCTGGGACTGTGGAGGACCTCATAGACCTCATCAGTTTTCCTGCCCTGTCCACAGCCTGTGTCCTCCCTGCTTGAAGAATATATGTTTCAGTTTAGCTTGAAGCGCTGGGTTTGGGATAGCTGCCTTATAGAAAATTGGGCTATGCCTTACCAGAAGTATTCTAAATTTTCCACACTTGCAATTTTCCCACTGGGTAAAAGTTTTGTGTGACACAAAATACTCTAAAAGGAAAAATAAAAATGACTTTCTTTTTTTAATCACTCCTAAGACAGGAGACAAAGCTCAACTTCACATTATGTGTACTTTTCATATATTACACGTCCTCGGCACGAGAACTCCATTTCTTTCTTTCTTTCTTTCTTTCTTTCTTTCTTTCTTTCTTTCTTTCTTTCTTTCTTTCTTTCTTTCTTTCTTTCTTATTTATTTATATTAAACAGAATTTACGTGCCCATCCTGAGGCTATTATAACCTACTACAAAAATCAGTGAAAGTATTATATATTTTAAACAAAGTGGTCATTATTGACTTCTTTTTCTAGGTAAGTAGGAAGACAGGAAAGCAAGTATCTCTCTGCATAGGAAATTTAACATGTCACAGAAAATGGTATAGACGACAATGTAAACCATGATGCTGTAAATAATAGGTAGTTTGTATTGGGCATGAAGGTTGATTGCAGCTAACTTTGCTCTTCTTGGAAGAGATGCAATCTCTTACATTTATCATATTCCCAAGCTGCACCCCATGAGCAGAAAACCCCTGTATGTTTTACTGTTTCACTGGCAGGAAATGGGGAAGCTGTGGGGACCCCTAGAAAACCCCCTCTGACATATTTAGTCTGTGGTCTGTGGGTGTTCACTAAAAGTACAGAAGTGTGGGTTACCTTTAGTCACATCAGAAGGAGTTTTGCATCTGTCACCCATGCCAGAATTGAGGGAGAGGGAGCAGGTGTGAAACACAACCCAGACTTCCTTTGAAGTCCCATGGGGGCAAAGTTTTGTCTCATTGCTACCCTTGGTACAGCTAGGATGGTAAATAGTGCAGTGACTAATCCAGAAAGTGGATTAGCAATGCTATGTCTGCTACTGGGCTTTGCATCAAAAAGTACTTCCTTTGTGTCTAGAGAGGTTTGGGGAATATTGTGTGTCCTTCTTTTCTCTGCAGGTAGCTTTTTATTATCTCATGTCCTTGTTATTTACACAAATGTATTATTTGGAATTTTAATAGTGTCAGGATTGCAGGGATTTCCTGTGATCTACTGAAATTATTGGTGTCTTTCTCAGCCACTGTTCCCCTAGAAACAGCAGATAAAATGGCTTCTTAACATGGGAAATTTATGAGAGCAGATGTCTATTTGGGGCATGGATGTCCCTCCTAATCTGGCTGCAGCTACTTTATTTCCAGCACCTTCCTGCCTCCTCCATGCTATATGGTAGAGGCACTGGAACCATCAAACTAATTGCATCAGGCCAGATTACCTGGGTCCACAAAGCATGGCTCCTTTCTTGCAGAGTCCGAGTAGGTAGAATGGCCCTATACCTTCACAAAGATCATTTTATCTTTTCACTCATGGTGGATTTCCCGCATGAGTTGATGAGATCTCGAGGACAATCCTGAGATCCTGAGATGGTTCTCCAAGAGGGAGGTGGCTAGGGAGCAAGAAGCCACACTGTCTGCTCATTCTTGGCCTTGGCCCCGGGGTGTCAGGCCAGCTTCAGAGGGGAGACCACAGTTCTGGGGTCCCAGCCCTTTCAGCCACTGTCTTCTTTACTAAGGCTGTTAACGAGCATGCTAATTAGGGGCCATTTCTGTGGTGGTTCTTGTGATGTGGGGATTTGTCCACTAAGAGATGACCCCAAACCACAAATTCATTTAAAATAGTCAGTCCTACTGGAGATAGAAATAACTTCTTGTCTGTGTTGATCCTAGCTAGTGACCAGTGACCAGGAGGTGAAATCTTGGGAATAGAGGCCTGGGCTTCTGACTCAGCAAGAAACCACTGTCTTGAATTTTTTAGCCTCTTCTTTGGTCTGGTCCTACTGCAGAGATGAAATTTGACAAAATAGCCCTACCAGATCAAATTCCAAGGTGTATCAGCCAACCCCCTTCCCTAAAAATCTGGCTTTGTTTCCTGTGGCCCCTCTCATACTTGGGATCCACATATTCGCAACTATGATTAGACAAAATATCCAAGAGGAGGGGGAAAAGATAGGACTACAATAAATAAATAAACAGTTCCCAGCCAGGAGTGGCTTGAACACTAGGAGCCAGCTGACAATGTCTGGAGACACTGTTGACACAGCATGGGGGTGAGGGTGTGTGCTACTGGGGTCTAGTTGGTAGAGGCCAGCAAGCTGTGGACTATCCTACAATGCCCAGGACAGCCCTTCAGAACAGTTTGTCCGGCCCAAAATGTCAAAAATGCCCATCCCTACATATGTGAAGCCAAAGAAGTTTTGCAATTATGTTCAGCAGTTTAAAAAATGGGTTCTAAATATTTGTGAGCATCTATTATGTATATAAATGGTGCTACTCTTTATGAGATTCTAAAAAACAAAAGTCATGTTCACGAACATCCAGAAGTTTCCAGTTCACTTGGAGACAGTATATACACAATGAAAATCAGTGTTATTTATTATAGCAATAGTTCACTTGCAAGCAAGATTGATACTTACATTAGTTTGCTAGGGCTACTGTAATAAAGTAGCACAGACTTGTTGGCTGAAGCAATGGAAATTTACTTCCTCTCAATTCTGGAGCTGGGAAGTCTGAGATCAAGATGTGAGCAGAGTTGGCTTCTTCCGTGCTTCTCTCCTTGGCTTGCAGATGGCTGCCTTCTTTCTGTGTCTTCACATCATCTTCCCTGTGTGTGTGTATACATCCTAAACGCCTCTTCTATGACACCAATAGTATTGGACTAGGGCCCAACCAGATGACCCCATATTAGCATAATGACTTCTTTGAACACTCTATCTCCAAATGCAGTCACATTCTGAGGTACTGGAGGTTAGAACATGAATTTCCTAACATTCAATATAAATTCATTTCTATTAAATGAAATGAACAATTCAGCTCACAATAGTTCTCTTGTGTTATAATTTAATAACCAGAGGTAGAAAGACAAGAAGCAACATAGAAAGGCATGTTAGGGCTGTTACGCCAAGAAAAATAATAACTAAAAGAAAGGAATATGTTTAAGAGACCTATTGAACAGCATCATTATTATAGTTAATAATAACAAATTGTGTATTTTGAAATTACTAAAGGAGTAGGCTTAAATATTCTCTTTTTTTAAAAAAAGGTAAGTATGGAAGGTGATGATTAGGTTAATAGCTTGATTCACTCATTCTATGGCACAAACATGTATCAAAACATGTTTTACCCCATAAATACAGTGTATACATTTATTTGTTGATTAGGATAAAATTTTAAAAAATAAGGAAAATGGGCCCAAAACATAATAAATATTTTTGAGACTAAGGTAGGTAAAGATCTTGACTGGGGCCCACTAGGTGTTTCAGGAAGTTGTCTGGGATGCGGGCAGGATGATTTCCTGCCCTGACTCATTCACTCCTTGGAGATTTATTGAGTTCTGTGCTGTAGCTGGGTTGCAAGACTACCGGATAACTAGGAAAAGATTCTTCCCTTTCAGCAGCTCCCAGCCACATCTGTGTGTGCTTGTGGATGTGAATGTAGTAGGCAGGGTTTGGGGAGCACAAGGCAGATTTCCTTGTAGGAAGAGACATAGGACAGTATTTCAGTATTTGCACAGACCGGATGCTGAGGAGCCCCGTGGGTGAGGAACCTAACTCTGGTCGGGGTTGAGACAGGCTGGAATTCAGGCTGGACGTACTGATGAGCTGGTCACAGCTGATGTCCCATTCTCACTGCTGGACTGGCTGCAAAACATTTTGAATGTCATCCCCAAGGAGCTGGGGAAGGTGACGAGGGGGTAAAGCTGTCAGCCGGACCTTGGTGGATTAGTAGCAGTTTGCCTGACTGGAGGGTTGGATGGGCAAGGTGTTACAAAGAGAGGGAATCACGAGGGGTCGTGAACAGCACTAGACAGTGGGCAGCCTGAGGTCAGGGACTGCACCTGCTCACCGCTGTGCTCTTTGTGCTGTCATCTGGCACACGAAGGTCTCTCAACACATTCTTATTAAATGGGATGAATTAAACATTTTTCAAATATGTTTGGAGAATGACAGGAAGTGGAGGAAGAAGGGTTTAGTGAAGAGGTTTGGGCCATGTACCAGGGCTACACAAGGTTCCCCAATCACAAAACTCCAGAAAGCTTTTCAAAAGGTGAGACAGCTGATAGTTGGGCTGAGGAGGAAAGCGGATCTTGTGCTGTCTTACCTGTAACTCACCAAAACAGAGTGACAGTCTTGAGGTCTAGTTTCATCAGCTGCACACAAACTGAAACTGTAGTGGTCTTAGTCAGGGTAAGTAACTCTCCAAGTGTCAGTGTCTCATCTGTAATACTGGAATAATAAAGATCTCGATTAGGACTGAGTCAGACAATGTATATACAATACCAGAAGAATGGCACGTCGTAAGTGCTCAACAAAGTCATAATTATTTTTTGATCAGAATGCCCACCAATGGAGTAGGCTACTTTTAGGAAAGTCTTCCGAAAACAGTCATCATCTGTCCACTGATACTGAAATTTTTTAGAGAAGAAACCTACAATTCTACAAGTGCAGTTAAGGACTTCAAATACAAGTACCCAGCAGAGGAACCTGAAGGTATGAATACATTTTAGCGAAGGTGGAGATGATCGCTCAGCAAGTGCAGATATCTGGTTACAGGATCTTGCTTGGGGGCGGAAGAAGATGGGGATGTAAGACTTCCCTGGGTACTTGCTTGTCCCTAGAGTGGGGAGCTAAGGAGCACGGGAACAGATTTACAAAAGAAGCCGATACCAGAGGCAAACTGCTGATTCGGATCTTTCACTTATTGTCCTTGGACCCTGAAGGACACAGGTCTCTGGTTTATGTGGATGCAGGTGGAGGGGCTAGCGCCTGAGAGGTTCAGGGGGAGCCCAGCTTCAGCAGAGATGGAGAGAGCCCCAGGGGCGTGGTTTCCAGTGGTTTGGGAACGCCAAGTTTGGAGGAGGAAAGAGCCCAGGGCTGGAGCGTTTAGGGAAAGCTTTTTGAAAGAGGGCTCAGAGGACAGGGCAGCCTGCATGAGAGATGGGTGTTAGATGAATTGGTAAGGCTCGAACTAAGTCAAGGCATCCATCTCATGGATCTTATTTAGATGCTGCACTGTTCCTTCCGCTGAGGCTGTTTTTGCGGCTCTGACCAGTGGGGTGCAGCGGGTCTGAGCCCCACAGGCTGTGACCTAAGCGAAGGTGCGCCCTCCTCCTACCTACCTGTCTCTGAGCACCAGGTGCTCGTGGAAGGGGTCGTAGGGCAGGATGATTGGACCTGTCCAGAACAGGCAGTTTTACCTCAGTGTGCTCTTTCTGTCGTAGGAGATGAGAGCAAGGGAGAGAGAAAGAATCAATTCAGTCTCCTTTGAGAGACAGCTCCGCCTTTTGCTTTAAGACTTCAGCCAAGGTGCAGCAGAGCCAGACCCACCCCGAGGATGTGGGCCACCCTCAATACAAGCTGTGGGAGTGTGGACAATCAGATCAGCACTCTCTCTTATTGGGGCAGATTTAGAGATAGTTTGGATGATCTAAAGTTGCCTGAAAGTCCAGTCAAGTGGGAGCATTGTGTGTGTGTGTGTGTGTGTGTGTGTGTGTGTGTGTGTGTGTGCAGGAAGTGAGTAGGTTAGTTGGGAATGTCTGGATCCAAGCAGGGAGTGTGGGGCGCCTGGGAGTGGGGGAAGGAGGGTGCTGAGTTCAGCTTCACGTGTGATGGGACATGAAGCTGGGAAAGGAGTCCCAGTTCCATTTGGTGAAGCCCTTGAATACTGGGAAGATTCTAGCTGCAGATTGCAAATGACTGGAAATCCGTCATTGAGTTTTGAGCAGAGTAGTGATGCAGTTGTAATTTAGGAAGATTATAGAGGCGGTGGGCGTTGGGGGCCAGGGGAGCGAATGGAGTGCAGGGGACAGGAGGGCAACGGGCAACTGAGATGCCCTTGAGGACTGCGTGTGATGGGCAGCTGTGGAAGGACCCTTTCTGCTGCTGCTTTCCCTTTTCCCTTTCGGGCCTTGATGAACAGACTTGAGGTCATGGTGCTCTGTGATTTCTAACCACTATCATCATTGGCTGCATGGGGCTGTCACTGATTTTATTTATTCATTGACTCATTTTCTCCTTCCTTTTTATCTCTCTTCTCCACTTTTATTTCCTCTCCTATATGCAACTGTTCTAATGTTTGTGCCCCCTTTTTTTTAAGTGTTCTTACAAAATGTGTTGTTTTCTTGTCTGGATGTAATTAAAAACCCTTTTTATCTTTGGAAATTTTAAGCAGCACAAAAGGAGACAGAAGAGTATAGCAAGCCTTTTGTGCTCATCATTTAGCCTTGACTACTACCAGCCCACGGTCAATCCTACCCAATCTGTGTTCCATGTATGCCCATCCTCGCACACTGTTAGATTATTTCATCCATACATCTGTCAGTGTGTGTCTCTGCACAAGTACGTAACCACAATATCCTAACCAATAGTTTAGAAAGAATAATGTGTCCTCAGGTGTCACCGCATCGCCAGTGCTAAAATTTTCAATTCTGTCATAAATGCTAATTTTTCTATAGTCTGCTTATGTAAATCTGGATTTGAGTAAGGCCCCTTTCATAATGATTGGCTAATGTTTAAATCCTTTTTAATCAATAGGTTTCACAGTGAATCTAATTTTTCTATTGTGGAGTATTTGTCAGTGCACCCTGGTGTTGTCTTGTGTGCACCCAGGTGTGCACTAAAACAACTGTGTCTCTGTTATGGTTCATGTCTAGATGTCCCCCAAAAGCCTCATGTGTAAGAGGTAGCTGGATCTAGAGTGTGTGATTACTAAATTAGTCCACTGATTGCTTTGGCATAGTTCTGCTGGGATCAAGGATGTGACACTAGGATTAAGAGTATTAGGATTAAGGGCGGGAGTACTGCCCACCCTAAAGACAGGTAGCCTGATAAAATACAAAATACAGGAAGAAGCTGGTTCTCACCCTTTGCTTGCATTCCTTGCTTACCTTGCTGCCTTCTGCCTGTCCGCCGTGCCACCTTGCCTTGGATCCAGCTGATTGTGGACTGAAACCTGTACAAACTGTGAGCTAAATAAACCTTTCTTTCCCTAACTTTGGGTGTCTGACATTTTGTCCCAGCAATGAGAGAAAAGTAACTAAGACAGTCTCTATGGTATAGTTCAAATTCTGTAGATCCTGTTGAGTTGGAAGCTGAATCTAGGGAGCTGATCAGATTTGTGTTTAGTTTTTGTGGCAAGACTCTTCATGGTTTGTTTTGTGTCCTTTCATCAGGATACTTATGATATCTAGTTGTTTCTTTTTTGTATATAAAATTAACAGCTATTAGTGATCAGAGTATTGTGCCATTAGTGTATTAGTATATTAGTTACCTATTGCTGTATAGCACTATTGTTACAAACTTGATATTTTACAACAAGACAAGTACTTATCTCTCGATATGTGTAGGTCAAATATCCGGGCATGAGTTAGCTGAGTTCTTTGCTTCCGGATCTCTTAGAATCTTACAAACAAGATGTCTACTAGGGTTGGGGTGTCAGCTGAGATTTGCCTGGGGAAGGATGTGCTGCCAAGGCAGAGTTTGTTCTTTGGGGTTGCTTGCCAGAGGGTCCAGTTTCTTGCTGGTTGTTGGTCAGAGACCACCCTTAGTGCTGTCAACGTAAGCTTCTCCATAGAGCACCTCACTTCATCAAAGTCACCAAGAAAGACTGTCTATAGAGAAACTGTTTTAGCAAAATGGAGGCTGTGCTCATATGTACCGTAGTCATAGAAGTGACATATCATTGCTTCTACATATTATATTGATTAGAAGCAAGTGACAGGTCCCACCCATACTCAAGGAGAGGGAATTGCACAAGAGTGTGACAATGTGGGGCAACTGTGGCCACCTTAGAGCTTCTGCCACAACTGGGTTTGCCAAATGGTGACATTCTAGTCCTACCATCCCATCTTTGTTATTAGCGGGAGTATGTCTGTAAAAAAGAAACTTATCTTCATATTGGGGTTATACAAGGAATAACTCATAAAAGAAAGAGTAAATGCTTGAGTCTTCCTTTTTATTTGCCACTTTTTAAAACTAAGTTTATTCCCTTACATTCTTCACTGGTGACCAATTATGTGGGCATGTATTATTAATTATAGAAATGATATTGTGCTGAATGTTTCATTCTGATCATTCATTTTTCAGAAACTTAGCATTGTGCTTTTAAGATTTATTCACATTTAGACCAGCTGCCTCGTGCACCCTTTGGGAGAGGAGAGAGGCCCTGCTTTGATCCCAATATGGACTGCACTGTGTGTCCTGTGCAGGAGAGGAAGAGAATGGCCAAACTACCAAATCTTAGCTGGCTCTGTGCTTTGATTATTCTCAGCACAAGCTGGCAGAGGTGACAGCCAAAAGACTGACCTGACTGAGGGTAAAACCAACACCCAAGAGGAGAGTTTCATTCCAAGACTGAAGTGTTACCCCTACTGAAAAGACTGGGTGAGAGACAGCCTTGGGAGGCAGGCTGGGTGAGGGTGAGAGCTAGCCAGACATCTCTTGAGATCCTCTGAGAAGTTCAGGCCCAGGCCAGGAGGATCATGGGGCCTGTATTCTGTGGCAGGAGGCCAAGTTTCATGGGTATAACCTTGAGAGGGGGTGGTTTTGAAGGAGATGGCATTTAGGTCAGTGGTCTGCTTGAGCTTTTGCACTGCTGCCTGTATCCAACAGAAACTAGTGGTCTGATTTGCTAGAGGTCATTATCTGGGTTGCCTAAGTGTCTACACTAAAATCATAGACCTTTTTGCTTGAGTTAAGGGTGGTTCATGAATGGTTCTCAGGGTTTGTCAGTTTCCAGTTGATATTTGATGCCACTGTTGTCACTGACTTTACTACTATAGCCAAGCTGACATAGTTGGTGCTGTCAGTTGGTTTTCTTTGTACGTGAATACCTGGACTGCCTGGGGCTCATAAGCAATACTGTGGCTCATTCCCAGAGAACCTGGTACTGGGCCAAAGAAGCTGCAAACCCTAGCACAGAAAACAAACAAACAAATAAACAAATAGAAATATGAGAAAACAAGGCAACAAAATGCCTCCCAAAACTCCCAACTCCTCCAGAGCTGATC
This sequence comes from Hystrix cristata, assembly GCA_004026905.1. NCBI lineage: Eukaryota > Metazoa > Chordata > Mammalia > Rodentia > Hystricidae > Hystrix > Hystrix cristata. Next base: position 23,056 of record PVJO010008357.1, on the reverse strand, counting down.
CAGGAAGTAGAAACCATAAGTCACCCAGCAGAAGTATTTGACAGGGCATCAGTGGAAGTAACAAAATTGTTTAATAAGGTGCTTGGCAAATTCAAAGAAGCCATAACTAAATAGATAATAATCCAAGGGAAACAAATAATAAGTCAGTCTAGAGAAGACAGTAATAAAAATCTAGTAGAGCTAAAGAAAGAGATACAAAAGAATGGGCATAGCAGAAATCCAGGAGATCAAAATTACAATTGGAAGTATGGGCAGCAGAAGCAACCAATATGAGGACAGAGTGCCAGATCTAGAAGACAGGACTATAGTTAGTGATTAGTTAATGAAAGATACCTTAAAAACAGCAAGAGACATGAACAATGGATCCAATAGCTGCTAGATAACTCAAAGAAGACTAAGAATAATTAAATTATTAAAAAAAATCAGAAGGCAGCATAAAGGGACTAAAAAACCTGTTTATAGAGGTAATAGCAGAAGACTTTCCAGACATGAAAAAATAACACACAGGTAAGTGTGGCATATAGAATGCCAAAATAGCCAAGATAAAAAAAAAACAAAAAACTCTGCACCACATAATAGCTAGAATACCAGAAATCCAGCATAAGAACAGAATCTTAAAAGCTGTTAGAAAAAAGCAATGAATCACCTATAAAGAAAAACCTATCAGAATTACAAGACTTCTCAACATCTCAACACAAACCTTAAAGGCAAGGAGCTCTTGTAATGAAGTGTTTCAAAACCTAAAGAAAATAGCTACCAAAAAGTTTGATATATCCTGTGAAATTATCTTTCAAAATTGATAGAGAAATGAGATATTTTCATGCTAAAGAATACCTAAAGAAAGTCATGACCACCAAACCAACACTCCAAAAAACTCTCAAGGACATCCCAGAAAGAGACAATGAAGCTAACAATGTCAAAATGTCCAACAGAATGAACGCATCAGTTAGGGATAGCAATTAGGCAGAAGAGAAAGAAAGCAAAACATCAACAAGTAAATAATACAATGACAGGAACAAATCAAAGCCTATCAATTCATATCACTGTGAATGGACTTACTTCAATCAAAAGACACAGATTAGCAGAGTAGATCAAGAAACAAAAGCCAACAGTATGCTGTGTATGAGAAACACATCTAACACAAAAAGAAATTCATAGTCTGAAAATCAAAGGATAGAGAACAGTGTTCCATGCAGTAGGAACCTAAAAACAAGGAGGAAAAGTTACGCTACTTTCAGACAAAGTGGACTTTAAGTCAAAGCTGATCAAAAGTCACAAAGAAAGACATTACGTCATTACATATGGGTTAATGGAACTATTAAACAGGCTGAGATAACAATTATAAACATGTATGTACCAGACCATGGTGCATTCAGCTTCATAAAATAAACACTAATGAACATAAAAGAGCAGATAAACATCAATACAATTATAGTGGGAGACCTCAGTACCCCCAATATCACAAATAAACAAATCACCTGAACAAAAAATCAACAAAGAAATATCAGTTGAACCAAACCTTTGAACAAATGAATTTAATAGATATCTACAGAGTGTTCCACCCAACAACAAAATACATATTCTTTTTGGCAGCATATGGTACTTTCTCCAAAACTAGACCTTACTGGCAAAGGATGTTTAAGTAAATGCAAAAGAATAAAAAATTTACCACACATATTATTAGATCACAGTGCAATGAAACTAGAGATCAATAGCAAAGTGAGCCATAGAAACTATGCAAACATTTGCAAATCAAACAATACACTCTTGAATAATCAATGGGCCACAGAAGAAATTATGGAAAAAATAAGATTGTTTCTAGAATTAAATGATAATGCCTGTATAACATACCAGAATTTATGGGACACAAAGAAAGTAGTCCTAAGAGAGAAGTTTGTAACTGTGAATGCCCACATCAGAAAAATAGAATGTGCCCAAGTATGTAACCTAACACTATTTATCTCAAGGTCCTATAAAAACCAGAACAATCTAAACCCAGAGATTGTACAAGGAAGGAAATTACAAAGATGAGAGCAGAAATCAATGAAATAAAGACTAAAATACAAAGAAGCAATGAATTGAAAGGCTGGTTCCTCGAAAAAATAAACAAAATAGACAAACCTTTAGCCAATATTGCCAGAAAAGAAAGAATAGACACAAATCAATGCATTTAGAAATTAAAAAACAACAGACACCACCAAAATCCAGAAAATTATTAGGAACTACTTCACATACCTACATGCCAAAAAATTGGAGAACTCAAAATAAATGGAAAGTTTCCTAGATACATACAAATTATCAAAACTGAGCTTAAAAATCTTGAAAAAAATCTAATAACAGCAATCAAATTGAAGCAGTAATTAAAAAATCACAAAAAGTTCAGGACCTGATGGATTCACTGCCTAATTCTACAATAATTTCAGGGAAGATCTAAAAGCAATACTCCTCAAATTCTTTAATGAAATCAAGAGGAAAGGAGTATGCCCAAAATCATTCTTAGAAGCTTACATTACCCTGATGCCAAGAACAGACAACCAAAAGGATCCAACCAAAAAAGAGAACTACAGGACAACCTCTAAAATCACTATAGATGCAAAAATCATCACCAAGATACTGGCAAACAGAATGCAACACATCATCAAAAAGATCATACACCTCCAGGGATACAAGGATGGTTCAACATATGGTAATCAATAAATGTAATTCATCGCATAAACACAAAGATGGATAAAAATCACATGGTTATCTCAATGGATGGAGAAAAGCCTTTGACAAAATCCAACATCCATTCATTATTTAAAAAAAAAAAACAACCCTGAAGAAAATAGGCATGGAGGAACCTATTTCAATCTGACAAAAGCCATTTATGGCCGACCTACTGCTAACACCACATTAAATGTTAAAAAACCAAAAGCTTTTCCTCTAAAATCAGGAAGAAGACAAGGATGTCCAATATCACCACTCCTGTTCAACACAGTACTCAAAATATTAGCCAAAACAATCAGGCTGTATCTGTATCACAAAATAAAAGATAGATAAATAGAAAGTAAGGAGAAGTTCAAATAATTCCCCAAATTATCTATTATATTGCTTCAAAGTATTTTAAGGTATATGCTAATTTGTTTCATTCTCTTTGTTCATTGGAAAGAAAGTTTTGTCCTATTATTTGTTTCTTCCCTGTAAGAGAGAGTCTTGTTTTGTCTGTGATTTATATTCTACGAAACGTTTTGGCTGTTCTTTTAAGATCATGATACACAATGTACTAACTATTGTTATTCTCTATTTTGTTCTGAAAAAAGATTTATTCACATCTAGTTCTTAGCTTCTACTTGTGGAATAGTATTCCATGGTGGACATCACCCTCTTACCTACTATCTGCTCACCGAGGGGACAGCAACGCTGCCTCCTGGTCTCCACTGAGGTCACTGTTCTCACACAGTGTCCCTTGTTGCTCTTCTGCCTTTGATCAAATTGCTGGGTCATGGAGTGTAGCTAAGTAGTCAGTTTGCTAAAGCAGCGCCAGAATGGCTGCACAGAGCTAGTGTCTCAGGAAAACGATTTGTTAGCATATGTAGCTCAGTTTAATGACAAATGAAACACTTCAGAATTTTATGGCCTTGACTGAGATGAATGAAATTTCTTAATTTTTTTGGAAATAAATTTCTTAAGAGAAGATTAGAAACTAATCCAATTAGAAGCATCCAAATTGCTTCAGTTTCCAAAGCCGCAACTGAATGATGGGGTGAAGGGAGTTAGGAGACAAAGATATTAGTTAATTCCCAACCAAGATGAGCAACTTGGTAAACTGTCCAGATTCTATTTCAGACCTCAAAAATGAGTGAGGCAGAAGGGAGAAAGGAGACGATAAGGGAAGGGGTAAGAAAGAGGCAGGGAAAATTGCTTCGTTTATTGAGGAAGAAGTGATGAAGAATCATACCTTATCATTCACCAACCCAGCATTTTGTCTTACAGACATGGAAACTGAGGCATGGCCATTCCTCCATGGGTCACGTTGTACGTGTAAGACTGCTGGGAAAGTCTGCTGGCTTCCAGGTGAGGCCTGGGCTGGGTGAGACATACACAAAATGTAGCGAGGGGTGGGCAGGAGCAGGGGCTGAAGACTGAATTAGCTGAAGTCTGAATTGTGGACAGTGTCAGTGTTTAGGAGCCAGCCAAGGAGACAAAATGGAAAGCAGGAAAGAGTGGTCTTTTGTCATCTCGTGGAGACTGTGTAGCTTTTATTTATTTATTTATTTATTTATTTATTTATTTATTTATTTATTATTTACTTATTTTTGGGGTGTGTGTGTGTGTGTGTGTGTGTGTGTGTGTGTGTGTAGCTTTTAAATACTTTACAAGCAGCAATTCAGTCTTCACCACAACTCCTGTGAAGTAGAGATGATCATTTCTTTAACAGAGGTGGGAACAGAGTCTCAGGTTGTCCTGCATCTAGAAAGCGCTGGGCTACAACTCATATTTAGGTCATTTGAGGCCAGAGTCTTTGCCTGTCACATGCACAAATGCACATACACAGAAGCTTTCCAGGACAGTGTGGTCAATAAAGCCAACCACCGAAGAAGGGTCAAGGCGTGTAAGGACAGGAAGTGGTTTCAGAAATTGTGGTCTCAGGTGGAAAAAGGCCTATACCAGTTTCTTTAAGTTGCCGAGTAGGGTGGCTCGGGTTGTATCTGTTGATCTGGAGAGCCTCTAAGACACGTAGAATCATTTGGGACCAAGGCAAAGGGAAACACATAGTTGGATTTTGAGACCTTAAATTAGATGTTGTTGCAAACGGAATTTTGCTAGCTTAATCATAAAGTTAAAGAAACCATGAGTGACTAGACTGACAGTAGCTTCTTCCCAAGCGCAGGCAACAAACTGAAGAATGCTCAAATGATACTGATGCAAGGGGTTCCAGAAAGAGAGTGTAGAAAGACCATTAACCCAAGTACCTTTGTTAGCAGATGGTAAAGGGGATGAGGGGAGCATTTTTAGTTGTCTAACTTGAAAGTCCACTAAGAAATATGATGAATTGGATAACAAGGAGCAATGAATGATCAGTGAGCTTTTCCACTTGCATTCTTTTGTTTGGAGAAGAGTATTTCAACTTGGGCATCTTAAATAAGAGACTTTTCCCTTCTCTCTCGAACAGCATTTTAATGAGAAGAACATAAATAAATTCACTGCTTCCAAAACACATGCAGATTGGAGCTCAAGCGGCAGAGCGCCAGGCAAGTTGCCTTTTGGGTTTTAAAAAACCCAGTATTTCGTGACCATTGCAAGACCAAGGCTGGGTTTGAAGGAGGGCTCTTTATTGAAGCCAGGTGTGAGCTGTCTCCTATTCCTGCGGAGAGGCTGTTTGGGTCCTGAAGAGTATTTCCTGTGGTGGTTGCGCATTTCTGGCCCAAGTCCCAGTTGCCACTAGAGTCTTCCCAATGACTCCCACAATCTCTTGTTGTTTTTTTCCCCTTCCTCCCCCTCCTTCTTTCCCTCCCTTCCCAAATCTACTTCCTTGGGCAGTTCCACTCATATGCTATACCCAAAGTGTTTGAAAAATTATTCATAATTCCAAAATTTGGCTTGTGTACTTCGACCCATGGGATATTATTTATGATTAGTGTGGCTGCCCTAGAACTTCTGCCTTGAAGCCATGGCCTCTGCCGGGTTCCTGTTGATGCTTAGCTGAAAATAAGCAACATTTGTAAACTTTAGCTGAACAATTTCTACTTTTGCAAAAAGGACCACAGTGGCTTTCTCACCATAGGCTTGTAAGGAGAAAGTTAAATGCATGGAAACTCCTCACAGCTTGGTAAATACTGGTTACTCTGAACATAAAAGCAGGAGGGTCGAGTCCCTCCACTCCTCCAAAATATAGGAGGTCTTATTCCTTCCTAAAAGTGAGAAAGTGAGGAAATTTTGAAAATAGGGGCAGAGAAGTCAGAAAATGGAACTTGGAAATCTGTCTTCTAAGCCAGCGACTTTGAAGTTGCTGAGAGGTAGGAATTTGGGAAGAGTTGATTTATAAAAACAGCTTTACTAAAATATCATTGACAGAGTTGTGTGTATTTAAGGTACACAGCCTGATGTTTTGATACATGTATACACCACAAAATGATTACCATGTTTCAGTAAATATGTATTTGATCACTTCTATAGAGCTGCCATATTTGTACCCATGTACCAGCATCCCCCTGTTGCTCCTTATCCCTGGCAACCACAGTCTTACTCTTTGCTTTCATGTATTTGTCTCTTTTCAGCTCTACACTGAAGCAAGGTCATTCAACAGTCCTCTTTCTATTTCCCCTAACAGAGTATCCTCTAGCTCCATCCATGCTGCTGCATAATGGCAGGATTTCCTTCCTTTTAAAGACTAAACAAATTTCATATATATATATATCAAGGGCAGTAGTCAGGGGAAATTCTAGCTATAGGAAGATCACACTGCATTTAATTATAGGTATGAAACTGATCAATACTCAGTTTCACCTGGGGAAAATCTGTGGGTATTAGAATCAATTTTGAGATTCAACCTGACACCATCCTTATTAGGTCAATAAGGCCAGAGCTCCCAAGCGACACCCATATTATCAAATCAAAAATATGCTTCTTGGTTCTCACTTTGCTTGACCCCTGGAATTACCTGATGTTGGTGACGCCCCTCCCATTAGTGACTCATATGACAGAATTCTCTCTTGCTCTTAACTGTCTTGGGTATTCTTGGTTGGTCTTCTTCTTTATATGGCTTTTAAGAATTGGTGTTTGCAGGCATTTGGGCTTTAGCCTTCTCCTGTCTTTTTAGCCAATTTGATCAGTATCCTCACTTTAACCACCACTTCTCTGTAGGTGACACTCAGCGTAAAACTTCTGATTTTCCTGAGGAGATTTTTTGAACTCAGTTTGCTTCAACTGGTTGGTTCTTCCACTAGTTCTTCCTCTTTTATGCCCCTTAGACCTCGTGTCCTCTCTCTAGTGCCACCCCAGAGCTGTCTTAGATGAGGCACCCGTCATCTCTGAAGTAGAAGAGCCATAGCTCAGTACCTTACACCATGATCTCTGGTTTTGTTCTCTCCATTCCTTTACTCTTCACTTTTCTTTCACAGTTAGTGGTTTTGACTTTGCCTGCACTGGCTCCTAGAAACTCTGTTCCAGACCCAGTTCAAATGCTGCCATTAAATTGGTGGATGGATTCACCCAGAATGGGGCTCCAGGGCCTGTACATTCTTCCTCCTGGTATGTCAGGGTCCTGGCTTTCATAGAAAGACTAGTGGTTCAGGCTAGTGGCTGTAGAGTTTTTGTCTTCTTTTAGAAAAGAAGGAGCTCACACCACCTCTGGCTTCAGGCAGTGGTCGTGACTCAAGTCCTGTACTATGTCTGGAAGGGTTTATTCTGTTTCCACAGAGGAATCAAACTTTGGCCATCTCTGCCTTCTTGTTAGGAGACCAAGAGGCCCATATATTCAACTCGGTTTACTACTGTGTGTTTCTCTTCTATGGAAATATGGAAATATTTCTCTTCTGATTTTTCAATGTGATATTGTTTTAAATATGTACCAAAATGTTTCACACTTCATTTCTGTGCTTGGAATATAGTTAGGAGCTCAGAACCTGGGCACATCTCTTCCAGATGAATCTTGTGTTCCCTCGCAGGTTTGCTATCACTGAGATGTGGGTCTACTGGAGACAGAGAGGCTTGAGTGAGAAAACCCAAGTCACCACAAAGTCAGAGAAAGCTCAACATCTAAGACCTGTCTTCTCTGCCTGCGAGGCTGACCCCAGAAAGCCCTACTTCCTGGCAAGGCATCAAGGTACTGAAGTGTCATTTTTACTAGAGAGAGAATTGATCTTGTAGAAAAGCATCCGCATCCACTTAGGAACCTTTAGTGTTAGTGATTAAAGAGAGTGTTGCTTTCTAAGCTGCTTTGTGGCTCATCAGATGACTTGGTGCTCCCACATTTGGGTTTTGGGGCCAGCAGGTCAGTTTCTCTTTAGCAGCCTGGTTTCGTGGTTGAGACGGGAGCTGCGATGACTGCTAAGAGGACATCAACTTGTGTGAAAATCAGATCTCAATCCAAAGAGCTGATAATCTGCTTTAGATTCATCAGGTACTCTCTTGAAGAAAAGGAAGCCAGTAATGTGCTTTTAGCAGGAAACTTTGTTAGAACCAAGCATTGTGATGACAGTCTAACTTTAGAGTAATTTTGATTCGTCTATGTATTTTTCTTATTTGTCTCATGAGTTATAGACATATTTTGATGACTGCAGCAAAGTCTATGGCTATTTGTATTTAACTCCATCAAACTAGAAGAGCTTTATCTAGCTACAAAAAGAAATAGACTGCCACATCGCTAAGCTCTATCTTCTTAGCACATTGGCCCCAGCTCTTTGCTTTTGTTGGAAATACGATTTAGAATACTGAGTTGTAGGTACACTGGGCACCCCACTTTGCTGTGCATTTCTGCAGACCCAGTCTGTAGCTGGCTCAGAGTGGTACAGGAGACACTGGTGATTTTTCCAGATCAGCATGCATTTCTGTAGGAAGGAATGTATTCTTATGCGAAGAATACATTCCACAGTGAGTCAGGACTGCTCTGCCGTGGAGGAGGCCACATGACCTGGGGATAGTAATGGACTGGGGACATGACCCAAGTAATATCTTCCAGAGCATTTCTGCTGGAACTATTATAAAATACTTTCATTCTATTGGGATTCTTATCTGGAAATGGTCTTCTGGCCTTTTGGCAAGTGCACCTGTCCAGCAGGTGGAGGCGGAGGCGGCACTCTGATGACATTGTTTGAGACGTTCTATCCAGCCTTGCCTGAGATCACATGCTTTCAGGTGCAAACCCGTAGATTTCTTTCTTGAAAACTCGAGTTGAATTTCTGTTATTTGAGGTTGAAGATGTCTTAACCTTTATGTGCAGGATTTGGCAGTGAAAAGTCATTCGTCAGAATTCTTGATAGCATGTTTATGTGCAGATTCACTCATTCCTGAATAAGCTATTTGCGATGCGTGTCTGGCCCTAAGACACTCTCAGTGAAGCTGCTCATGAATCTTACCCAACAAGCATTAGCTTTTGGATATGTAAGGTTTTGTTTTCTTTGATCAACTAAGGCTGGAGGGATTTTGTCAAGATTGGGGAAGGAGAGGAGGAAGAAGATCGTGAAGTAGGGTGCCTACTGGTCCCAGGAACCACTGAGGAAACAGAACTGTTGTGCTTCTATTGCAGAAATGGCCAGTAGCTGAAGATGTTCCTCCGGATGCCCAACATGCTTTCTTCTCACTCTCCCAAGGCTGCTGAAATATCAGTTGACCTATAGAGTCAAAGTAGTTTTCCCACAGTGAGACCAAATCAGAACACAACTCTCCCAAATTCTAAGCTAATTATTCATTCACGAGACAGTACTTCCTGCCTCAGGGAAAAAATAACCTAGCAGTCAGAAGGCAAAGTAGTCACAGGATTCTGCAAACAAAGAGAATTCCTCATGGGTAAACAGTGCAGTGATTGCAGTCTCTATAGGGGGAGCCCTTGTGGGTCAGGTGGGTGTTCTAGAAGTTCAAGAGGAGCATGACAGGGCAGAGAACATATAAGCTTGCCTCCTCCCACCAAAAGTGATGGAGGTTCCAACTCAGGACCCAGAGGTGTATTAAGGCTGTTGTAGAGCAGGAGGAAGAGCAAGGAGAGAAGACATAGAAAGGAATGCGTAAGGCAAAGTATAATGAGGAGGAGGACTGATGGATGATTAGGATTTGATTCTTCCCTTCTGTGTGTTGTTTTCCAAAGGGACCCCTAAGTCTTAATGTGGATTGGACAGAAACACTGAACCTGTCATTGGAGGGCAAAGCATGGAGGCATCAGGAGGATGGGTCAACAGGGGACAGTGAAGAAATGGTCTGGTAAAAGAATGAGAAAAGCACGTGAAGACTTTTTTAGCCAGAATCTACCCTCAAGGTAAGCAAGTCATGGAACATGGGATTCTAGGAAGACTCCAGTTCTTAGTTCCTGACTCAGGTGGAACACAGAGGCCTGGGATCAGAAGAAAAGATTACAGGATTTCCTTCCATGGCAAGGTCCCACGGCATTAACTAGTCGTCCCCACAATTGTCATTTGAACAGGAAAGTCCACTCAGCGTTGAGGAACATGGCAGGAGGCAGACACCATTGTGAGGCTGGTACTCCCTATCAGTTTTCCTATGTTGTGCAATCCAAACTCTCACTATTTCTGGATTTTAAATTAAAACAAAACAAAACAAAACAGAAACTTGGCTGTGGAAGATTCATTCAATGCTTGTGTGCTGTGTGTCAGCTCAGGGCCAGAGCAAAGCTGAGTGGAGGACAGATATGGCTTTTGTGCTCACCTTTCTGAATTCTCTAAGCTCTTTAATTCCCTGCATCTGATTCCCCATTTAAGAGCCAATGACTGAGGTGTGGGTACAGTTTGTGTTCCCAACCATAAGAAAACTCCCTGCTATCCCTGCTATGCATTAGCGTACTCCCCATGTCTTCTATTACCAGCATCTGCCCTGCCTGGTGCAGTTCATTTGGTTCATTTGACTGGCCTTGGCTGACAGGAAGCCCTCTGGCTCACCTCTGCAAGGTCAACATATTCCCTGCATCCCCCACCCCACCCCCAAATGGAGAGCATTTTTACAGGTCTTCCAAACAATCACTCACTCCATTAATTTTACGAGTAAAAGGAATGGGGGGATATTACTCTAGGAGTGAGTTTTGTGACACTTTTGAGACCCTTGCAGTGTCAGAGATGGGAATAAATGTACAGCAAACACATACTATAAATTATTTGTTTCATCCATTTCATTTGAATAATGAATATGTCTCTGTGAAACCCCAACCTCAAGAGTCAATGGCTGCGAGCCCATGAATACTCTCTACATCACTGACCCCAGTAGCATGTCATTAAGAGAATAAAAATAAATGAAGAAAAGACATCCAGTTCAGATGCTATAAGGAGGTCTGCAGACCAAATCTCTCTCTTGGAGCTGTTCAGATGTTCTTTGAACACATCTTTATGTCGAACAATATTTTCTAGGCGTGCATTCTTGGACACAGGCACATGTGGCCACATTGTGGATCCCTGCTGGGCATGTGAAGTGTGACTACTGCAGGTGACCCATGTTAGGGTCTGAGAGCCTTATTTGAGCTATGAGTGTTTTAGTAACTGCTTTGTTTTGGGTCATGGCACCATTTAGCCACTCCAACTCTGCACTATATAGCCTTTTCTTAGAACTCTCATGTCTCATCAGTAGCTCTTCCTGTTTGGTGCCATTCCCAGCTTGGTCTTGCCAGGCAAAAACTTCCTTTTGGGTTCCTGGTGCAGACGCTGCTGTGACCATAGGAGTCCTTCACTCCCGAGTCTCCCCTGTGGTGAGGAGCTAGGCTGACTGACGGGTCTGGGCCAGGGCTTTGCTGTGATGCTGGTTGACCAAGTTGGTCTGCTGAGAAGTCCCTTAAAATACCCCAGGAGTGTGTTTTTATTTTGTATTGTTTTTGAAAAGATAAATATCCTAAAATACTGATGCCAGAAAAGAGAGCTCTCTAAATTTTATAAAACTGGCCTTGAAGCAAGTTAAAAAAAATTAGTTAAAGGCTAGAAATTATGGTTACAGAAATACCCCTACTAATAGTTTACAGTCTGGCTTGAGTGAGTTTAACTTTAAGGTGTGGTAGCTCTGGAAATTTATTGTGACTCACTACATAATAACTGGCTGCACCATCAGGCATCAGCCCACACACAATTTTCCAGCCCTGAACTTTGAATGCTTCATATAAAATGAAAATAATACAGTCTTATGTTTTATTCTAGGGATGAGGTAGTTGGCACTACTTTAGACTTTGCTGCAGGCTTGTGAATTGATGTTTCCTACCAAATTAGGAGAGTTTATGGAAGTATCTAGTATTTAGTTAGCAAATACAAATATTCTTTAAGAGAAAAACCATCCAAATACAGTGTATTGTCTGTAGGTTGATTTCCTCCTTTGTGGGTTAGTTGCTTGACCTGGACCATCAGCTTTCCAAATGGCCAACTCAGCTCTTGGAATCATAATTACACATTGGAAGGAAGACTAAACCAGAAAACACAGATGGTTATCTCTCTGCATGTTTTATTTTCTCCTTTCTTTTTGGCTCTATCCTCTTTTAGGACTTGGAAACCATATATATCTGTACTGAATCAAAGATGCTACCATGGAGGAGGTAGTAAGAACATGTCCATATTTCTCTGTATGACTAGAAATTGGTCTTGAGTGGTAATGGTTATTCAAATGTAAGGTCTTGGTCCATGGAAAGCCAATTGTCATTGTATGAACTCTTGGGGGACTAAAGTTTTCCCGAATGTCTTATATGTCTTCTCTGTTCTGAAAACCTGTTTTTCATTTGGGATATCTTCTTGTCTCATCAAAACCCTCAGCCTTTGCAGTTCTGCCAGAATTCCTCCTTCTTTGATTCCTCTGCTTGCCCTGGTTCTTCTTTCTTTGAAATTCTCAAAGCACTTGCCATATACATCCATATTTGGTGCTCGTTCTTTATTTTATTTTATTTTATTTTATTTTATTTTATTTTATTTTATTTTATTTTTGGTGCTGGGGATTGAACTCAGGGGTTTGTGCTTCCTGGGCAAGCACTCTAACCACTGAGCTGAAATTCCCAGCCTTTGTTCCATACTTTTAAATTTGTTAACTTTGCACATGTTTATGTCATCTCCTTAAGTAGTATACAAATTCACTGGTGGAAGAAAATCTTCATTATTTTTATAATCTACTGAAGTTTGGGTCTTAAATGGCCTCCAAATGACCATGTGTTGGATGTTTGGTCCCTAAGGAGAGACCACATGGAGGTAGTGAGCCTTTAAGAGGTGGGGCCTAATGGGAGGTCTTTTGGTTATTGAGTGTATCTCTCAAAGGGGACGACAGCACCTTTCCTCTCCCTCTTTCTCTTTTGCTCTTGGGACATAAGGTGAGTGGTTTTGCTCTATTGTATGTTCCACCCATAGTGTGCTGCCTCACCACAGGCTCCAAACCACCAAGGCCAATCATTCATGAACTTCAACCTTCAAAAGTATGAGTCAAAATAACCTTTTTCTCTTTATATGTTGATTCTCTTAAGTATTTGTTATATGATGGAAAGTTTTTGACTAACATAGAAGTTCATTGTTCTACCACACAGTAAGCTCCCTAAAATTGCTTTACATTTGTTTTGTTAAGGTATTTCATGTATTTACTAACTCTCATTTAGATGAAATGATGTGGGAGACCCTGTATTAGGCACTTGCACCACTGTAGTCTTATTGAATCTTCTCAAGGACTCTGGGCCATAGCTATTATGATTTTTAAAGTATAGAACTAAGCCACAAAGAACTCTTGTGTTGTCTCTAAGCCAGAAAATTGCAGAAGTCAGTTCCAGTTTGAATCCCAATCTAATACTTCTTCTGCAGTGCTGTATTTACAGGAAGTAGGATGGTCAAGAAAGCCAGGAGACAGAGTGATTCCGTTTCCAGTTTTGGAAAGCTTTTAGGAATCAACTCCTCCGTAGCCCCGGAACCCACTGTGGACGACAGCAGGGAATAACTGTGCCAGCTCCTGGTAAGTTCTGCCCGCAGCTGCACTTCCAGCTCCAGCCGGTGCTGGGGACTCTGAGAGCCTCAAAGCTCTCTTCTTCAGTCCTCCGATTATATCCTAACTGTGTCACTGGTCCTGATGGCTGTGTGTATCTAAGGGCCTCAGAAAGCTCTGTCTTTTATTTTCTCTGGCTTGTGATTCTTTCCACTTAATGGATTTGCATCCTTTGCGTGTAATACCACAAGCTTCCTTCTAGACAAAGTTTGCCGCTGGCAGAAAGGACAAAGGAGAACATCTGCTCTGAGGTTAAGGGGGCAGGTCTGCAACAACTGAGGTCTGAGGTCCTCTGAGTTCATGGTGAGTGAGGGGTCTAGCTGCAAATCTGCGTGTCTGTGTTCACAGAGCAACACTAAACCTGTGCAGTGGGACTGCTGAGCCATCACCCATGTAGTGTGGCCTAATTGGCTTGTCTGGTTGGGAATCCACATGACCATACACAGAGATAAATCTTTGTGCCTAGCACAAGAGCATTATGACAAAAGAGAAGACTTGGCTAACACACTCTAGTGGTTTTAGATAATTTTCCTTTGTTAGTCAATAAACCAGTCTTTGGGGTCGGGGGATGTGAAAAAAAATTTCGCCCATACACGGCAAAGTTTCTCGGTGTCAAATGTCTGTCACAAATTTTGCTTGTGGTCATCTCCAAAGCCTACAATTTAAAAAAAAAACTCAGCAATTATCTCAACCAAAGTGCTATTGAGTGCACTTTCCAGTGGTTGGTCCTCAGGCTCCTTTCCCAACAATGTTTTCCTCATGCAAAAAGCCCAAAGGAACTTGTGTGTGACTCCTGAAGCCGAGAAGTCCACTCCGCGGAAAATTTGCATGCTGTAATTGAGTTGCTGGGAATACTCAAGACATAATTCTTCAGGCTTGTGATGATCTTTATTCCCTGCAAACTTGCAAGCTGACAGTGGAGATGGCAGCTAGACTCCTCTGGTGTCTTGTAACCTGGTTGTAAGATTGACCCTTCATCATCCGGCTCAGGTCACCTGGTTTTCAGGAGGTTGTAGCCAGTCAACCTCAGCCTTCTCCTCTTTAAAACTTCTACAGTGCACCTTACTTTTACATCTCATTTGGATGTGGGGTATGTGTTTCCAAGTATTATGCAGTATTGAACTATTTAGTGTGGAAACGTCTTGTGACCCTGGCTCCAGGGTAAGTTCTTGGAGGGAAAACACTTTCTCATACTTCTTTAGACACGTAGATTCTGGTTACTTTTGAATGAATGAACAAAGAGATGGAGTTTGCGTTCCTTTGGAATGTTTAGAGTACTTACTTGTGATTTAGCTCCTTGCACACACATGGCATGGAAGTATGATTAGAATGAATAGAATGAAGCTGAGGAAGAATCCTCTGTAGAACCCTTGTAGATAATTTTCAAGAAAATTATTTGGTCAATCATTCCTGGTTGATAGGTTGAATTTAAAGTATCATGAATCTGCAGAGGTTCTTCTTCTGCCTTAATACTCAAAGATGTAATATGAATAATGGTATCGTGTGTGTGTGTGTGTGTGTGTGTGTGTGTGTGTGTGTGTGGCTATATTGGATCTTGTCATTATATAGCTGCGAAGTGGCCAGCACACCACTAATTCCTAATTTAAATGAAACTTCCATTATATGTAGCTGGGTGGTAGAGCACTTACCTATCATGCATGAAGCCTTGGGTTCAATTCCCAGCACTAAAAAGACCAAAAACCAAGTGGAATGATAAAACCCCCAGGAGGCCAGTGAGGGAAAAAGGAGAGAAAATCAATTTTTTTTCTTTTTGGTTCAATATGGTCAGAAAATTCTTGGGAAAAATATGAGGATGGCATAAGTTGGCATTGGTCCCACTAGTTGGGGACCAGTGTAGTATACTTACACTAATTATATTAATTAGTGTAAGTCCCCCACTAATATCTGTATGTAGTGCATTTATTTATTTATGCTTAATTGAGTTTCTTCAGTTAGAAGAAATACAAAATCCATGAGACAATCTGAAGCATAAAGACGATTTGGGGTGAGAATATAATGGTTTATTGACTCTAAAGAACCATAAACAAGGTATAGGCAGACCACTGAGGCTGAAACTAGAAATTTTGAAACCAGGACTATAGAGCTCATGGTATTTTCCTGTACTTGTCCCTGTTACTCTATTCTTTATGTGGGCTGGCTCTCCCACCACCAAACCTTCATTCCTTACTGCTTCCCCATAGTTTTTGTCTACTCTGTCACTACCTGTACTTCTGGATGTATCTGAATTTAGCTCTTAACTGCCTTTTGAAGAATTATCTTCTCTGCCCCTCTTAGTTCTGAGTTGGGAAAATAAGAATGAGTTTGGTTTATTTCCCTTTCGATTGTTTGTCCTTGAGTCACATGATTAGCCTGCTCCAACAACAGCTTAGGGGACCTGGGTCACACCAGTAGGTGAAGACAGTCCCTGAAAAGTACACAGAAAGGCAAAGACTAAAACGTCTACTATAGCAGCATTGCCTCAAACCAAAGAAAGCATTAATACCTAATTATGGGAGTCCAGCCCTTCAGAAAGGAAGGAGACTTTGGGCAAGGTGCTTCAAATCTAATCTTGTAGGTCTCTACTTCCTCTACATACTTCTCCATTCTCTTCTTTGTGGTAACCCACCCTTTTCTTATCTAATGGCTCATCTTCACTTTGCTTTAATATATCCGTATTTATTTTGTTCACAAAGCTGTTGTCTTTCCACTTTCTACCGTAGTTTATTCTCAGAATGTTGAGAAGTACCTTTTAAAAACTGCCCTCAGTAGACTGTATATATATATATATATATATATATATATATATGTATTTTTAAACAGAAAATTCGGAATTACTTTCTAATGTCATGTCCTATCTTTCAGGGTGCATCTTCCCTTCAGCCTGGAGTACAGAGCATGATGACAAATGAGAAACAATCACTTTACACATCCTGGTAAAATAAATATTCCCCAGTGTAACAGTGAGTGATTACATCTTCATTTTGATATATGCTTGCAGTGTCTTCAGAAGTGCACTAGTAAGGCTTGATTTCAAAGAGAATGCAAATTTTCCCGCCTAGGAATACATTGAGGAGACCACAAGGCTGTGTAAAGCAGGGCAGAGGTGAACTCACTCAGGCAGAGCAGATGGTCTTGCGTTTTGGTGAATTCCAGTAACCTGGGCTTGAGTCTGGGCCAGAGTTGTAGACTGTGGGTGCCTGACTTAATATTCTCTTTGAGTCTGGCCCCATGTTGTAGATGCTGGGTGCCTGGTTTAATATTCATTTCTACCACTCGTGGTATCATTATTAGCCTTGAAGTTTGTTGAAGCATTAATATGCCTTAGGTGTCTCCCAGGTGGAGACATGGCTTGATTCTTGTAAATTATTCATCTTGGGGAAGAAAAGCTTGATTCAAAAATTAATCTCAGTAAACTTTGCTAGTTTACAGAGTAATTTATATAAATGGAATGTTGGTTATCATATCATTTGATGTGAATAAGAATTAACATAAAATGCTTTCTCTGGAAAGTTTCTCCCCCATCTTTTCAGTGTTGGGGTGGGGAACATGGCACCTGGAGCTAGGATCTTCTGCTTTGGTACCAACTCTGCTGTTTACCGATAGCACGACTTTGGAGGAATTATTTAATCAATCTGTATCTTGGTTTCCTAATCTGTAAAGTGGGCATGATGATAATAATACAGAACTTGGAGGATTGTTATAGGGAACAAATGTATTCTTATTTTTTTTTGTTGATGAGGAAATCAAGACTCAGAAAGTTAAGTATCTCTCTAAGTGCATACAGCTGTGAATGGATAGGTCTGGATTAAAATTTTAGACTGTCAGTCTTCTAATCCATTAATCCATGCCATTTTCCACTAGTGCTGGTTCCCAAATCTGCCTATTGTGAGAATCACCTGGGAATACTTGTTAACAACACAGATTCCTAGACTGCTGAAGTGGGGAACAGGAATTGGTGTTATCAACTCCCAGGTGGCAAGAGTTGGTGGTGGTGTACCAAAGCTCCCCCATTCCCCAGGCTGCCCAAACCTTTCAGCTGCTCGAAAGACTTGTGCACAGGCTGTTTTGGTCTCCTCTTCCCAGTCTTGTGGTTCTGGTCTCTCCTTTAACCAGCTTTTTCCTTCTTCCAACTTTCTTTATCTCCTCCACCATGCCTTTGAGCATGCTGGTCACTAAGTCATCCTCTCTCTGAGATTTCCCAGCCCTCAGTGTGCTTGGTCACTTTGTTCAAGGTTTGTTTTTTTTTGTTTTTGTTTTTTTTTTTCTGACAATCCAACCTCTGTATTTGAACTTACTTTTATCTTCCTCCTGCCAAATTTCTGCTTTTCATTCATTGCTTTTTTGCTTCTCAATTTTCTTTAAGTTTGGCAGGACCATTGATATGATCATGGATAGCATATTTGTATGCAATACTGTAATGAAAACTGTCGTATGATTTTTTCAAAATATGTCATAATAAATCCAATATTTTTATAATATACATGAACTTATTACACATATCTTAGTTATTTTCTTGTTGCTGGGACAAAATACCTGGCACCCACAAGCTAAACCAGGAAAGGTTTATTTTAGCTCATAGTTCATAGAAATTTCAGACCACAGTCAGTTGGCTCCAAGAAAGGACAGCAAGGCAGCAGGGCCGAGCACAGGGGAAACAGTCCACAGCATAGCAAACAGGAAGCAGCAAGCAGTGAGCCTCCCTTTCCCTTTCTATTCCATCCAGGCTACAAATCTATTTGTCGGTGCCACCCACATCCAGGGTGGGGCTTCTGTTTACAGGAAATTCATTCGACTGCACCCAGAACCACTCTAAACCAATCAGTAGACCAATGCAGTATCATATACCCTTAATCCAGTATCACACACTCTAGATCCAGCCACCTCTCAAAAGCCCCACCTGTGAGCACATGAGACTTTGGAGAGACATTTAGATACAAGCGCTAATAACACAAAAATGACTGCTATGTATTTGACTGAAACTGATTGTATTTTAATCTAAAGTGCCTGGGTAAAATGAACTCTGCCAATAGCTGTCTATGCCTATGTAATTTGTAGAGGTGCCCCTAGGGCATACTGTGCTAGGCCCTGCTTTGTTTTCTTTTGGCAATGCTTGGACTTGAGACTCTGGGTCATAGCTACAGATCCAGTCAGTGTCCTATAGGAAACATTGTTATGCTGAAAAAGCCCTTGATTTCTGCAGCTGTCTAGGTAGAAGTCAAATGCACTCATTTCTGATGTAACAACAAAATGATTCAAGGACTTGGGCCCACAAGCTACCACTTGAGGAGCCAAGCCTGAGATGCAAAAGTGAGCAGTTGTGTGTGCTGCTGTGGGCTGAGTAAATTACACTGAGAAGCACAAAATTGATTGCATACTCAGGAGAGGAGAAATAATTGGGCAAATGAAATTTATTAACTGGTTATTTACACACCAATGTGAGTTTTTCACATGTGAAGCACATAATTAGCCCAGGTTCAGTTGAGGTTTCCCCAGATAATAGAAATTATACATGTTTGTGAATAATCACATTGGTGCTTTTTTTCTATCATTAAACGTTTCTTATATTTATCATTACTCTAAAGCTATGTGTGAACAAACATGTAAAATAAATTGCTTTTTTGGGTATGCATAATACTTTGGTATTTTGAGAATATATTAATTAAATATTTCATAGGCCCTAGATATTTTAAGGAAATACTCAGTTTAAACAGTTCTGTGAGAATGTTTGATGAGACGTTTTTAAAAGATCGAGGCCAAATACCATTAACTAAGGGTGGGGTCTTGAGCAGCTAGGTCACTTCAGCTGTGTAAGCTCCATTTTTTTCTCCCCTATAAAATTGAATGTCACTTATCTCAGTGGATTATTGAGATATTGAAGTGTTCCAATGTATCCAAGGGTGCCTGGTCAACTGGAAAGCCCAGTAGCTATAGATTTATGTTGGTGGAAAGGAACAGCCTGTTACTTAACATTGGTTGAATCTTGTGACTAGGTCTGCACAGGGAGGTAAAGGCAATTGAGAGGAACCTGGGAAATTTGCTATAACTGAATTACGAGGTGAGATTATCACATATAGAGAACAGAGGACATCTTGGCCTCTGTCACTGGTAGTGACTGATGGCCAGGATGACTAGTCAGGATGTCCAGGCGAGTGATCTCCTGGGGCTTCAGCTCCCAGCAAATGGCTCATAGCCTTGTCCTTCCCAAATGGTTTTGAAAAGAATTTCAGTCCTTTGAAAGTACAATTCTTGGCTCAACAAGTTTGGGAAATGTTGCATGTATTATCTGCTTCTCAGAGTTACTTAACTAGAACTAATTAATAAAGTGAAAAATTCAGTTCTTTAGTCCTAGTAACTACATTGCAAGAGCTTGGTAACCACAGATGGCTTGTGTCTGACACACTGGGAAGTACATATACAGAACATTTCCATCACTGCAGAAAGTTGTATTGGACAGTTCAGGGAAGGCTCAGAGATCTCCTGTGGTAAAATAACTTATTTAACTTTGTTTGGGTTTCAAACATTTTAGTACTCAGTAGAGTTATGATTCTGTAAGACACTGTACAGAAAATATACAAATAATGGAAAAGATGGATTTCTCCAGTGGGACATGGTGTTCCTCAGTTCTGTTTAGAACCTCCTGTATTTTTACGACTCTTTAATTCCTGTACCTGCTACTTCCAGAGTCATATTTATCCGAGTTCCTGTCCTTGCTGAAAGATTAATTATTTTGCTATTGTAAGACATATTTTACCATGCTTCATATTTCTATGAAACCTGTCAACAGCTGATTCTCCCTCTATTACAGAAACAAAGCTTTAGAGATTGAAGGGATCTTAGAGAGTTAGTAGTTCAATATTTTTATTGTTTCATGTTTGCAGTACTTAATAATTACATTCCTTACGGGAAATTGGTATGTGTATATAACACATCTTAATTCTTTTTTTCTCCCCCTCATTCAATATTATTTTATTTATCAAGAAACTGAGGCCATGAAAGGTTATGTGACTTTCCCAAGGTCACTCAGTTTGTAGACAGTCCATGTTTGTGCTACGTCCATGTTCTTATTAAGGCTGTTGACTCATTTCTTTCCAAGCTAAAAAAATTAACGATTATTAATGAACTAGGATAGTGTCAATGGTACTGTAGGTTTTATCTCTTGTTTAAAATCTTGTCCATCTTTGTAAAAGTGGGCTCTGAATAAGTATATCCTGTATTTTTTAGCCTACCATATTTTTGCAGGCTCTCACTAGATAGAGCCGGCAGTGAACATATCACCCATCACTCAGTTCCTTCCCACTGCTTTATAAGAAAGCCTTTGATGATTTTCAGCAACCAGCCAATAATATCTGCATGAGTTTGCATCTGCTTCTGGGCCCACCTGGAGCGCCTTTGATTACAAATTCTAACTAGAGCCTATCTGCTTTTTATTTTTCATTTTTTGACTGTGGGATATAAAAGGAGATGAAAATCACAACCTGTAATCTGCAAAGAAAGTTGCACTCTTACAAGTTTGTAGAAAGGTTGACATTTGCTGTGAAAAGTTCAATTCAGAGGTTCAGGTCAGATAATACATTTCTGTGCCCACCAGTGTGGAGAATACGATGTCACACATGGGCATTGTGTGGGTTGTAAAAGGAAGATGAGTTGTTTGTCAGGGTAATGTCTCAGGAGGAACCACCCTGTTAGGGCTGTGATCCAAAATGAATATACTTCTGGTACCTTCGCTAGGATGTACATGGGAAAGCCCCATTAGTCATCTTTGCTAGATGAGGGCTTCTGGAAACCTTGGCACAGCTGTATATGTCTCTATTAATAAAAACATTGAAGCCACAAGGGGTTGTGGCTTCAATACGCCTCATCTTGCTGACCCTCTGGACCTAGAAGAATCACAAAGAAGGAAATGACTCGTGGAGCTCAATCTTTAAACGTTTTGACTTTTGAAAATGTGGGAAATATGATGTTCATCATTTCTCTTGTAACATATTTCCAGCTAGTTTTGGACTTTAAGGGCACAGGCCACTTTAGACTACCGCGGGATCTCTGAAGGTGGCGGGGGAGGTCCTCCCACTGATTCTGGTAAGCTCTGTACTGGAGAATCACAGTTCTTAAGAAATCACTCATTCTCTCAGGATGCCATAAGTTTAATGAACAGTAATACAGCTGTCACCAAAAAGAATGATGTTGGTGTCTTTTTTTGAGCTCACCAAATTCAAACTTTGCTCATCTATATATAGAATCTTGTGTGAACATCCTGGAGAATGACCCCATTCTACAGAGAGATGGCTGCTCTGTTTTTTCCCACCTTCTTTCAGTGTCTTTTCTTGTCCAGTTATGTATTAAGGAAAAGCAGAGCAAATTCTGTCTCAAGATATGACCTAGAGATTCAAGTCACCCAAATCCTGTTTTTCATGGAGGAACTCCACAGGCAATATCCAGGCATCAGAGCAACACCTGGAATGCCACCTACCACCACAGGCCTTGCTCTGTTCTCTCTCTGTTGGACCGCTGCTCAGAAGTGACGCAGCCACCAGTGGAGTTCATCTTTGTGTCTGGATGTGCTCAGTAGGAGCCTGTCTGAGGTCACCTGGACCAGATGTTGAGCAGCAGTGGATGTAACACTCTTCTCACAGGAGAAGCTCAACAGAGGACAAGAGTCGGGAAGCCAGATTCCTGCCTCTGGCTCATTTGTTAGCCAACTGTGGGACCTGGACATGTCCATGTACGTCTCTGGGTTTTCCTTTGTTTATCTGTGAAATGAGGTTGGTAGTAACAGTACAAGATAAGATGGATTTACTCATTTCAGTAGCTCCTCAATCATTTTATTCTATTTGTGAGCTATAATATTTTGTATTATCGGACACTTTTTCCTTCTTAAAATGTTAAGCATTTTTGGGTTTGGGGCTACTGTTT
The DNA here is from genome assembly GCA_004026905.1 of Hystrix cristata. Classification (NCBI taxonomy): domain Eukaryota; kingdom Metazoa; phylum Chordata; class Mammalia; order Rodentia; family Hystricidae; genus Hystrix; species Hystrix cristata. The sequence goes on along the minus strand of PVJO010008357.1, from coordinate 520 downwards.
TCATGTTAGTTCAGCAAACATGACTAAGTTAAACGTCTTCCATGGGACTCAGAGTATGCAGAAGGCAGCTTTTGTCTCTGAGGCACTCACAAGATATGTAAACATAGCATTTTTTTTCCTCTGACTTCACCTTCCATCTTACCTCTATTTGCTTCTTTTCTTTTGTTTTGATTCTATCATCAACTTTCTTCAAAAGTCTTCAATTTTTCTATACACTCCATTTGGAAAATAGTTCCAGGTTTCATGATTTCTGGTTTCAACCATCATTTCAGTGTCATTGATTAGAAAATATTTCTCTTTAACTGTGACCCTTTCCACCACCTTGAGGGGCATCCTGGTTATCTTTGCTTGGACATCTCTTAGGGACTTTCAATTCAAAAAGCCTGAAACCACACCCATTTCACCCTTAACTACTTCTCCCCTTCTGCTCTTAAAATCTTCTCCTTCTCTTGAATCTCTTATCTTGATTAAGAGCATCAGCCTTCATTTAGTCACTTGATTAGAAATGCCAGAGTCATCT
>PVJO010008356.1:0-75788 GCA_004026905.1 Hystrix cristata | reverse complement strand
TATTATATAAAAGGAGGATGATGTGCAGAGGAGAGGAGTACTAGAAAGAAAGAAGGGGAGAAGTAGAAAGGCATCAGGGGAAAGAGAGGGAAAAGGGAAAATATGGAAAATGATGAATGAACCTGATATAAATAGGGGGGAGGGAGGAGAGGGGAGGGGCGGGGGAGAGGGGGAGAACCAAGATGCACCATGTATAGGTACAGAATAAATGTAATGAATGTGACCAATGTATGTAGAATGTACCAATACATGTTCTTGGTTTAAAATAAAAAAAAATAATATCCCAGAATATTAAAAAAGAGCCCTTTAAGTAAATGAACTAGAGCAATACTTTCAAGACGCACAAACTAGGTCCTTTAATGTGATACTCCTTAACCTTAGGATAGATTCACCTGGCTGGAAATGCCCAGATGTAAGTGTTACATATCCACCGTGACTACACTCTGCTTCTTATTGTTTACCTCCCATGATAAATGAGATAGGTATGTTGTCCTTGTTTTTTCACTCTACCTTGGGTATTTACAGGAACAGGTCATTTTTCTTTTAATTTATAAGTCCCCAGATCAAGGCACTATTCACTCATACAACTGCTTCTGTATCCATTGTCCATTGTAAGATTGTGGAGTTTGAAACTGATGTTATGATTGGATAGATCTTTGGACTATTCATGGTAAACTGAATACATTTTGTGTGCATAAGAAGCATGAATCACTAAGAATATGGTAAATTGGTTTCTGCATTTATCATTTCCTGTTTCACATGAACTGTACAGTGATCCTACGTAACTTTGTAATTCCATTAAGTGGTGTGTATTTCCCATTTCTTGAGTCTGAGCTGGCCATGTGATTTGCCAGAGAAGATGCTGACCAATATGATGGATCAGAAATACTACAGTGTCAGTGAATCTGGTCACTCTAGGCCCCCACAAGCCCTATATGATTTACCCTGTTCCATCAGGTGCCAGGAGAATAAGACTATCTGGCCAAATTCAATCAACTTCTCTACATGTTTTTGATATGGTCTGTTACCTAGCAATGCCTAATTAATACTCTTTCATGCTATGAATATTATCTCAGAATTTCAAAATAGTTGTATTAAAAGACTGATGTATATACTACCCTGGTTTCTCTAATAAAAAATTTTATCATTCTCTGTATTCTTTGTTGGGGAATTTTATCAGACTAAAAATATCAACTTCAAAAGCAGTGCCTGATAATTAGATGTGTGTTCTTTTTTTTCTTTTTTCCAAATCTGCCTATTTATAAGTTCTTAAATTTTCAGATATGATCTCAACCTAGTTTTATATGTATGAAATTATTGTCAATCACCTTTAACTTTTGCATATAAAATGTCTTTATATACTTCAAGAACTTTAGGAAATCTTACATTCAGCCACATTTTTCTTATATGTAACTCACTCAAGTTTGGATTAAAATTCTGTTTCCTAGTCAGTAACAGACTGGATTACTTAAATTCCGTTTTTTTCTCTCGTTAGCCATCTGTTGCTTCCTGCTCTTCTGCAACAGTTAATTTTATATATAACATAATCTGCATTTGGATATTTTATGCGTATTCTTGATGAGTCACTTCATTTCACTCAGTTTTCCTAAGACACAAGCCACATACAATTCACCATTATGAAGCAAGGCCTGATGCATGAAAAGTAAATAATACATAAACCCTCGCTTTTAAAATGCAATTTCCCATATAGCTAATTGTAAAAAAATGCAATCTGACTTATTTTGTATCAGATACAGTTTTCTAAAATAATTTCTAGAAGTCATAGTTTAGTTTTTCATCAAGCTTTTATCTATGATAACATATCTATGACAAACTAATTACATATACTATTTGGAAACATCACTGGATCCAGTCACTGGATCCCTGATACAGTGACTCCTAAGCACAGATGAGGAGACAAGAACATGGAATGACTCCTGCCTTCATTGCTTCAGCTGGAGTAGTGCAGCGCACCTTAAAATGTGAAGTATCTTTATCGCTCACCTCGACCACACAAATGCACGAATGCTCACGCAAGCTTACACACTCTGTAACTGAAAATTTCTTAGAGTTTGATCTCTGATAGTTAATAGTAAAAGTATTTTATTCCGATAAATAGCCATTCAGGTAAGGACCACAAGAGCCTCCTTTTAGTTTCATTTAGTTTTGATGCAGAAATCTGTAAAAATATAAGTTACAGGCCATAGAATGTTAGTGTAAGTGGCAAGTATAAATTCCATCCTGGGCCTGTAAATATTGGACATGCCTCTGACATTTTAGTGTGTGCTTACTAAAATGCTACTCTGAAAAGATAATTTGCGTAATTTCATGAAATGTGTTTCTCAAACATTAATTCAATAGATTTAGGTAATGTGATGAGAGAATTACACACAGTTCATTAATTAACTTGTCAAGGAAAAATTATAGCAGTATGTAAATTTTACATAATAAGTAGAAATATTATGCATCTATTAAGTAATATTTAACAGTAAAGTGCTCAAGATTTCATTAACGGAGAAAATGTATCTAACAATTAAAGAAAAAGTACACATCGTAAATAATGAGAAAAGAGGCTGTTTCAAATGTGTGTGCATGCATGTGTGTGTGTGTGTGTGTGTGTTTATTTTTTAGTTTCTTTGGATACTTCTAGGTTGTTGTGATTCCTGTACGTGGCAGATGAGGGTCCTTATTTCACAAATTTGTTGAAGATCTACTCACTGCTTGCATGATTTTCACTACTCTTTTCCAGCATAGTTTTACTCTGTACTTTGTAGCTATTCGCAATAACTAATAGAATGGAATGTTTGTTTTCTTCCAGTGCCGACTTACAAATCATGTATTCAAACACCAGGTCAGCTTAAGTTTAAATATTTGAATCCCTGACTTTCATATTCCTATTGGTATACCTTAAAGCATTTCTTACTTTGAATTTCCTCAATGTCATTTCCACATACTCTAATTTCATATCTTTCTACATTCCATGACTACTTTCCATGTGCATAAAATTGAATATTTTGTTGTCAAATTATTTCACAATATTCTTGCAACACTGTTCTTTCCAACTCTTTTTGAGAAACTTCCTTCTAAGTGGGAAGGGGCGAGTGATTCTCCCATATTTGTGACCTATGCACATTTGTTTAAACTGCATGAAGAATTCAATTATAGAGCTACTTATATTTTGCGCCTATTATAAATTCTATATGGATGCTGGCCAGTCTCTTTTATTAATTTAATTAGTCTTTGTCTTCCACTCTGTGATTTCAAATTTATTTACCCTTAAAACTCAGATCAATTGAATAAATTTTCTAACTTATATTCAATGATATGTATTCATACTCAGATGTAGGAAGAATTCATTGTGAATATTTTTGCTAAATCATACTAAAAACATAAGTCAAATCATCACATTATTTAACAGGAAACTGCTTTGATATTTACAGTAAAAGAGATTTGAAAGCATTATTTCTTTTTTTAATTTTATTTTAATGGTACATTCTAGATGTACATAGTGATAACATTCATCATAGGGGATTTGTACCTGCACATGACATATCTTGTTGCTTCTTTTTTGCCCATTCCCCTCACCCCACCTCCTCCTCCCTCCCAATCTACAGAAGCTTTGTTTCCATTTTTTCTTTCCATTTCTTATTTCTCTTGTCCTCTGTTCCGCTCCCCCTTCCTTGTTTCCTTTCCCATCTGGACATTTTCTTCCCTTTCCCAATATAATACATTTAGTCTTTATTTACACTTTCAGTTTCTCACACCAGAGAAACAAAGCGGTATTTAAACATGTGTGTCCGATTTATTTCACTTAAGAGTATGGTCTCAAGATGCATCCATTTACCTAGAAATATCTCAAGCTTACCATTCTTTATGGCAGAGTAGTACAGCATTGTCTATAAAAAAAAAAAAAAAAACACATTTTCTTTATCCATTCTGCTGTTCGTGGCATTTGGGCTGTTTCCAGGATCATAACACATAAATTTGATTAGATGTTGAATGTAATAAATAACAAAATCATTTTGTGGTCTTCCACTTAGTTACATTTGTCCAGACATGATTCAAAATTTTGCATATACATGTCAAGAAGTAACAACAAATGAGAACTGGAGTCCTTAAGGTTAACCAGAGCCCTGGAAGCCAAGAGAGCCTGCATGCTATTTCACACAGCTCATGAAAGGAAGTGAATGGCAGAACAAGAATTTCTAAATAAACGATGTCTGGGTGATGCATCGTACCTAATATACCCAAAGCCGACATTTTCCTCTTCAAAACATAACCACAATAATCCTTGATTTTATGTCCAAAATAGTATTCGCTGATTTGCAAGAAGTAAAGTGTACTACCACGTTATGATAGATGCACTTCAAAGTAATTACTATCCACTTCGCAACAAAAGTTGTTCAACTGAAAAATCAGTGGCAGAATTTAAAATATTTACTTTCCAGAACAAATTATTTGACTGATTCTAAAACTCTCAGCTCAAAGAATGCCTTTTTTTATTCTCAGGAGATTCACTTGCTTATTATTAACAAAGCAAAAAGAAAACAAATCTAAATACAACTATCACATAAGATTGTCCTCTGTGTTTGTGTGTGTGTACAAAAGTCTTAACGTTGTGTATCATTATGCACCTTTCTCTTCATCAATTACAGGAGAGACATTCGTCCCATTAAAGCTAATGTTTCCACCCTTCCCAAATTCTCACAAACCGTGTCCATTTATATTTTCTCCTCTCTTTTCCCTCTCTCTAGTACCAACCTCCGTCCCATTGGCATCCAAATATAGTCACAGATCTCTCATCTTGAACAAATAGCCATTTAAAATAAAAGTAATTCAACGGAGAAGTTCTCAGAATAGTGATAGTTTCCTTCCATCTCATTTCTTTCAATTCCACTCAATCTCTTCTTCTTTAGTCAAGCTGCTTAAAATAGGGTAGTCATTAATTAGCATGAACATGATGTTGACATTCTGCCTCATAGACACTGGGGTATTGGGATTTGCTTGTTAGTCCACAGGCAGCTAACCTACTCCTCCTGACACAAAAATTGATTCTGCGGAATAGAAGGATTTTACAACGAAATGTGAATAAGTGTATTGTGTTGGTTAAACACTTGTGTTTAGGCTTTCGGGCACTTTTATTCAGCAGATGTATCGATGGTGATCCATGTTGGGTGGTTATGAAATATTGCTTAAAATGTTCACAGAGATAACTCAGAATGCAGATCAATCATCTGAAGAAGTCAGAAAGGAGAAAAGAGTGATGTCATATGCTCGAAACTGCATTTAATAAGACAATTCAAACAAGACATGATCTCAGAAAATAAATTGGCTGATTTTCAAGCAAGTATGAAGGATCACAAAACTTTGAGAATAGACAACTTCAAAAAACAAAATATTTTTTAAAAAAGTAAAGGTCAATAAATATTTTTCTCTGTAGCAAGAACTGGAATGATTTGAATTTGTACTCCTCCAAATAGCATGGTAATGTGAAACACATTTCTTATTTTGAAAAAAGGAATCAGGAAAAATAAGTTACATTATTGCTGACACAGAGAGCCGTGTCTAATGATACGGATTGCTTGCTTCCGACTCAGTCTCCATCCTGCTGTCCTCTTAGCTCCTCTGTAGCAAGCTTCTGGAGGACACTGAATTCACATTGTGCGGAGGCTTCGTATGCTACCATTACCACAGCCACTAAAGATTATAGTTCAGTCGATAGTTAGCTGTTACTGTAGAACTCAAAGCCTAAGAAAAGTACAACTCAAAAAAGAGGGAACTGATTTCTCTCCCTCATCATAATATTGAGAACATGCATTTGCACTGTGTCAGATGAAAGAATCAAATATGAAATTTACCTGAGATTTTGAGGAAATGAAATATTCTACAAAAGGGTTGCTTATAAATGACTGCTTTTATCCTCTTAATGTGCCAAAAGTTTGAAAAAAAATCAACCAGATATTTTAATGACACATTTTTAAACCTGGAGGAAGCTCTCCGTTCCACAATAGAATTAAAATAACATGCTACGTGTTAATGATGACACAAAATTGAAACACAAATATTAATGTGAATTATGAAATTATAGTCATGCAGTTGTGCTTGTTTGTTCTAAGGTGCATGTTTTTCTTCTTTATTTTAACTTTAAAACCTATAAATTGAAACCGTTTTCTAAAAACATGAACACAGCTTCTTTTCTCTGCCCTTTTCATCTTTTCCATACTTTCTGAAAGCAATTGCTGCTTCTTTCCTTGCCTTTTATACACTACCCTCTTTGAACTTCTAATGTTAAAGATGAAAAAATGCTGTGCTGGAAGAAAACAAATTTCTATACTACATAAAATTCTAACTGTTAAACCAATTGACCTTTAAAAGAAAACATGCATGTAAAAATAAAATTGCTTATTTTCCTAGGTTTTTAAAAACTAATTTAAAGCATCTGTGGCTTACTTTTCAGAATTTTATGCTTCCAAATTATCTGATAAGTAGCAACAAGGATGTGGGTTCTTAATACAGTGCCGTTAATATTTTGCCATGCCGGTTCAAGAGTAGTGTTACTAAGCACAGTGAAAAAACAGTGAAAATATTTTATACAATTTTCCATGATACTTTCATCTAACATCTGTACATGAATCGCCTGAAATTTGTAAAAATAGCAAGTAAGTCTAACATTGGAGTAGACCGAGTCTGAAAACAGTACACTTGTAAAAGCTTCCACACGAGGAAGATTTAAGTTGTAAAAAGTAGACTGAGTAGCCTATTATTGAGTACCTAATAAAATTTTTTTCCTAGTCTTTTGTCACTGCTACAAAATGTAGTATTATATAAAAAACTCTTCAGATCAATATTCAATTTTTTAATTTTTAAAAAAATTTATATAAATTTATAAGTGTGATATCACTAGTAATAGTAGATCAAATTTCAATTTGATATAATGTAGGTCAAACATCAATTAGAATAGATTTCAAAATGAAGATGATCTTTAAAGACAGAATTTTATAGGGATATGAAGCAGTAACATGATGAACAAACTACATTTTATTTTCATCCTAAATATGCAAAAATTATGGGTATCTACAATTTTCCACAAACTTCTTTTTTTTTATTTTAAACCAAGAACATGTATTGGTACATTTTACATACAATGGTCACATTCATCACATTTATTTTGTACCTATACATGGTGCATCTTGGTTCTCCCCCCTCTTCCCCACCCCTCCCCTCTGCTCCCTCCCTCCCCATTTACAGCAGGTTTATTCATAATTTTCCCTTTCCCTTTTCTTTCCTTTGTTGCCTTTCTGCTTTTCCCCTTCTTTCTTTCTAGTACTCCTCTCCTTTGTATATTATCTTCTTTTTATATAATATTTAGTACACCTCTTTGTCCTTATTTACACTTATGGTTTCTCATATCAGAGAAACAATTTGATGTGTACTCACGAGTGTCTGATTTATTTCACTTAAAAGTATGTTCTCAAGGAACATCCATTTACATACGAATGGCTCCAGTTTATCCTTTTTTATGGCTGTGTAGTACTCCATTGTGTAGAAAGACCACATTTTCTTTAGCCATTCATTGGTTGTTGGGCATTTAGGTTGTTTCCAAGACTTAGCTATTACAAATTGTGCTGCTATGAACATGGTTGTGCATACGTCCCTGTGGTATGACGATTTTAATTCTTCTGGGAAGATCCCCAGTAGGGGAATAGCTGGGTCAAATGGAACCTCCAGTTGTAGTTTTTTGAGGAATCTCCATATTGATTTCCACAGTGGCTGGACCAGTCTACATTCCCATCAACAGTGGAGGAGAGCTCCTTTTTCCTCGCAGCCCCTCCAGCATTTGTTATTGGTCAATTTTTCCATATCTGGGGTTCTTTCTGGAGTGACGTGGAATCTTAATGTTGTTTTGATTTGCATCTCTCGGATGACTAGTGACGTTGAACATTTTTTCATATACTTCTTTGTCATTTTTATTTCTTCATCAGAGAAATGTTTATTCATTTCAGTTGCCCATTTTTGGATTGGGTCTTTAAATTTGAGAGGTTTACTTTTAGGCATGTCAGTGCATGTTTTGTGAAGTTCAGTAAGAACTGCAATATGGTTGGTGATTTTAAACCTGCAAAATAAGTTTCATTTTTGAAGAATAAAGTCCATCTCTTGTCATATTTAATTTAAAGGAGGCACCAGAGTGTTTGGCAAATATTAAGCAATAATTTCCAGCAACTTAACATATGCTAAATTTGTATGCCATTCAATTTATTGAAAAACAGAAAACAAGAAGCTGGATGTAAAAAAGGGGAACTTAGAAGTAGGTATTAGAATGATGACTATCAGAGGCCTGGTAGGGTAAAGGGGCTGCAGAAACTATTAGGGAAGTTATATATAATTACAGTTGGAATAACATATTTCAGAGCACTATTATAAGCTATAATGTCTGTAGTTGACAGGTATAGTCTTTATTCTTGAAAAATGCAAGAAGAATGGATACTAAGTGTTCTTGCCACAAAAATAATCACTACATATGATGATGCATTTCTTAATTAGCTAAATTTAACCATCCCATCATGTGTATTTCTTAAAAGTATCATGGTGTACATGATAAATGAATACAGAATTCTCTTTTAATGTACAAAAAGGAAACATAAATTTAAAAATTATTTTAGAAACTACATTAATATGACTTTTTTTAAGTATTGTTTATTCTTTATAGGACAATGTCAAAAGCTGGATCAAGGCACATAAAGAGCAAGCACATATGGAAAAGAAATAATACCTAGAAGTTTCATTAAAAAAAACATAAAAGCAAATTATCCATTACGAATTATGTTCTTAAATATGGCAATATGGAATGATTAATTATGGAAATTTTGCTTAAATAAGAACCATTACAATCAACTCTGAAACATTTTGGGCAAGTACCAGTTTAGTTTCTAATAATTATCATTTATTTTTATTTTAAATTTATAAATTCTTTGGATTGGCTGTTGTAATCCTTAAGAAAACTGAACGACTTAATTATTAGATTTATTGGTCACATTGTTAATTCATGAAACATTTATTGAGTCCCAACCTTGCAAAAGGCTGGATAAAGCTGTGGGAATGTGTTACTGTATCGGAAGCCGTTTTATACAGAAGCAAATTATTACTCAGGAGAGGGAATAATATGTGGTCTGAAAAGTGTCCTCAAGAGTTGCAAGCGGTGACTAAATAATTGAGGAGGAACTGGATGGTACCAACTACTTCCGAGAGGGCTTATCTGATTTTATGTTGGGGAGAAAATTCAGGGAATGCACTTTAGATGTAAGTGCTCATGAACCCGGTCTCAGTGATGGCCTTGACTATGGTTTGACCAATTACTTGCATTTTACCATTTGAAGATGAACTCGAAGATATATATGCGATGACTGTGGGCTGAATAGCAATTAGTATATTTATACTGTAACAGAATTTGATTACGTGTTTAAGAACTCAAAGATAATCTTCATAGTAAAGAAAAATAGAAATCTTCTGAAACTTTAGTGATGTATTTTTTTAAACAATGATGTCATTTAATGTGATAGAAAAAATATTACTGATAGCTTTAATTCAAACAATAATTTTAAAATGACATGAAATTGAACTAATAAGAATAAAGTATTAAATCTAAATGTAACTACAAAAAAAAGATTACAATTAGCTTCCAGACAATTATGAAATTGTTCGTGGTATCTGGGCTGGTAACAAGCTTTTTCTGTGCATTACGTGACAACAGAAGCAGAATGCGCAGGTGAAGAGAGATCACACACAGTCTCTGAAGACACCGAAAGAGGGTTGATATACTCAAAACTTTCAGGCTCATCGATCTTCCTCACAATGTCATCAGCATCTGAAGTGAGCTATGCATTGAGTCTGAAACCATGTGCTCTAGAAATACTTGGTTTAAAGGGAGATGCCACTGACTTTGCTCCATCACATCCCAGTCGAAACTTCGAAAGAATGTTTGCCTCTAAATATTGGCAAAACCTGTCTGAGGATGACAGACCAATAGTTCCTTTGGGTCTGTCTTGAGAAAACTCTCCAGTGCAGCTTTTACAGACAGAGAGGTGGTATGTGAATCGTTCTTTCCAAAATACCTTGGAAGAGATAACAGTATGGATTTTGATCAGCGTTATCAGAACTGCCAGCGATATCAAATGGAGACCTTCCAGCCGTCAATGTTAAATATCAGTACTCCAGGCACACATTACTACATGGAGACCATAATCTTCTCCTGCTAAAATTTCTGGATCAAGGTAAGTAGGAGTACCACAGAAAGTGCTGGTCATATCTCCTAGCCATAATTCTTCCTTACACATGCAATAACCAGTGAGCTTCGTGTGCCTCTCTGAGTTCGGAAATACATTGTCAACTTCGAATTGTTATAAATTATCCTTCGCTCATGAAGATAATTTAACACTAAATTAATTTCTGCAGAGTAAAAATGTAGTATGTTTTTCAGGAAGTTTTCTTTGTTGCCACATATGAAATATTGCATCTCCACATTGCACAACATCTGCAGACTTTTTTTCAGACTCTCCCTACCACACTCTCTAAGTCCCTGAATTGTTCAGGTTGGACTAGACCTTGTGATCTTTTTGTCTCATCCACCCAGAATACTGTAATTATAGTCACACATCAGCTGGCCTGATTCAGTTCCCTATTTCAAAACAGCAAAAGAAAAACTAGCAAAGCTTTCTGTGATACTAGGCATTGGTAACATTGTAACTTTTAAAGCAATATATATATTCATTGACACATTATATGTGGAGATATAATGCCGAGAGTTTATTCCGTACAAAGGAATCATTTACTCTGAAGATGTGGCCTGTCTTCTTTCATAGAAATAAACCAAACCAAACATATTCATCAAAAAAAAGGAAAACAAAAATCGAAGAATAAAATAATATTACCATTAAAATTATTCTGAACAATAAAAATAGTATTTATGACAATGGAATATAAACATATCTCTTTGTAATGCTGGGAGCACATTTTTTTCTAAACTAAGTAATTAGCAATTATGTATTAGTTATGCTATGTATTTTAATAAGGCTGTAAAGGAAATGAACTTTAATGAGACTTCCTGAACGAAAGGAAAGTAGACTTATTTACTAAAAGAGTATGAGCAAGGTGTATAACACTAATGATTTTATACTTTTGAGCAAAAATATTTTCTGATTTGTTTGAAGTATTATTATGTGAATACAAATGAAATAGCATGTGGGATGGAAGGAACAAGGATATTTGACTCTCAATATTGACAACTATATTTTTCTTTTGTATTTCAGTCAAAGTCAGGACAATTCCTACTGCTTTGTTACTCATTTTATTATTTTTGAAATAAATTTCCATTTATCTATGTCAATTATAGTGCATGCAGATATGCATAGATGATATTCCTCAGCTACATCTTAAACTCACTATCAGATTGTTTTACACAGGCCCATTTTCTATAGATTATTACTTAATCTATAGAAATGTCTATAGATTATTACTCAGAAGTTAATATATAATGAATAATTGTTATCTTTCACAAGATGCCCGGTTTACATTTCACTGGCTTTAATAAATAAAAATAAAAGCAGTTTAGAAAATAAACCTAATAGACTAAATTTGTGTTTGCAAATTTTAGTAACACATTTTTAGAGAGCTTCAGAACTCCCTTAGAGGAACAATTTTATTCTTTGAAAAGGCACTTTCGACTAAAATTTAAGCGCTTATATTGTCAACTTCAATGCAAGGTCAACCTGATACAATTCATGATGAATCTGTTACTAACATTAAAATAGTTTTGAAAGAACTGTCTTAGATGATGACTGCAACACACAACACAATTGATCTTTGTACCTATTTTTTCACTTTGTTCCCTAAACTTCTGGCATTTTTATGTGACCATTTATCATGTCATTTTGGCTTAGAGACAAATATAATAATTTGTTATTTTCAGTGATTCTCTATTACACTACTTTACAACATTTTCTTGAAAACTGTTTCTAGAAGTAATATTTAATTTTCTTGATTACAGATTTTTGAGAAAATTTTACATAAGAAAATTTTATTTGATTCATTTTTCATAAATTTAACTTATCTCACAGTTATAAAATGATCATTACAAACTAAATCATGTGTTAAACTTTAATTATCAGTTCATTTGTTCTTACACCAAGGTTGTAAGTTCCTCAAGGTCAAAGACTACTGATAATTAAGTCAAAGAGGATAGCTATTGCTATGGTTTGGAGACTTGGGTTTCTCCCAGAACTGCATGTGTTTGGAAAGTAATTAGAAGATGGTGGTGCTATGCTCGTGGGATTTGTGCACTGATGTGTTCAGTGGTGATGTGCTGGTGGACATGGGCTGGTCACTAGAAGCATCACCTATGGAGGTATATTTCCTTCTCTGGTTTGGCTTTGCTGTCTGCTTCCTGGTCACTATGATGTGAGCAACTTCCCTCTACATAGGCCCTTCCACCATGCCCGTTTTTCCTTGGAGGTGGCAGAATATGCAAAGCCGGAAATGTCTGAAAACATGAGTCAAAATAAACTTCTCCTCCTTTAAATTGTGGGTGTCGGGTATTGTGTCTCAACAAGAAGAAAGTAATTAAGACAAATATGCTTAGCAGTACTGAGGTGAATATTTCAAAATAGCTAGCAGACAGGATTTGGAATGCATGTATTATTGTTTACATCTAGATATTTCGCCAAAACCTCATGCCCCCAGAGGTGACGCTTTGGAAGGTGATCGGGTCATGGGGGTGTGATACTCAATGGATTAGCCCACTGCCGAGTTCATAGCTAAATGTGATGTTGGGAGATGAAGGCTGGCTGGAGGGTTTGGTCCCCGCAGTCATGGGCTAGAAGGGCCTGTCTCCCTTCCTTGAGCTTTCTCTGCTTCCTACCTGCCCTGTCACGAGCAATTCTCCTCTTCCATGCCACCCTGCCTTGGGGCCAGCTCACTATGGACTGGAACCTCCACAAAATGTGAGCCAAAATAAATCTTTCCTCCTTTAATTTCTGGGTGTCAGATATTGTGTCTCAGCAATGACAAAATAACTGTGAGAACACATATCACAAAGAATGTGAAACACAGACATGTTACAACATCTGGTTTGATTATTATACAATGTACACAGGTGTCAAAACATCAAAATGAATATGTTAAAGACCAGTATCTTTTTTTATGTACAATTATTGTTCACTAAAAATAAAATTTAAAAACTATAAAGATAAATAAATTCATGTCTTCATGTCACTTTTCCAAAACATTAATATTAATCTATAATCAAATTGAGTACAATTTGATTATACTCAAATAATCAAATAAGTGGCTGTGTCTTTCGTGCTCTCTGTTATCCAAAAATTGACTATTGTGTCTATTGCCAGCCACTGCATTTTTTTTTCCTAAGAGCTCTAATATTGGGTTATTATATTTGTAAGCATTAGTAAGCAGCATGGATTGGGGGTCATAGGGAGAAATGGCAAAAATGAAAGTTAAATAACTTTTATTAAGAAGCTATAGTAAAATAAAGAAAAGATTAGTGTAAAATTTTAAAGCATTTATAAAGTTAAAAATTTGGGGTGATTAAAAGGAAGGAAAGGAGCCGGGGATTTAACTTGGTGGTTAGAGTGCTTGCCTTGCAACCACAAGCCCCTGAGTTTGATCCCCAGCACAAAAAAAAAAAAAAAAAAAAGAAAGGACAGAAAACTACAGGAAAAAAAATTTTAATATGTCAAGAGTGGACAAAACATAGTAAAAAATGTATATAAATGATTGATGGGGGATGAAAAGTTGAGGAACTGGGAGGAAAGAAATGCAGAATGGCTACTAATGGTTATGAAGTGTCTTTTTTATCTAGTGAAAAAGTTTTTAAATTGTTGGGGTATGATCCTTCTGTGTAAAACTACTTTCTATTATTATAACAAAATATATGTATTTGGGTAACTTTATTAAGAAATAGAAGTTTATTTAACTTGCAATTCTGTAAGTTCAAGAACATGTTAAGGCATCATTTCCGTTTTTGTGAGGATATCAGCAAGGACAGCATTACAGAGAAAGTGTAAGAAAGAGCCATCACATCACCAGACAGGAAACCAGAGATCATTTCAACAGTGAGCCTCAGGCTTTTTAACAGAATGCTGTCTCAAGAGTTTATTGCAGTAGACGAGCATTTTCATTGCAGTAGTACATCCGAATAACCTCACAGCTTCCCAATAGTCTCCCACATCTTAAAGTCCCTTTCCACCTCCAGTCATCACTACATTGAACCAAACATCCAACACATAAAGCCTTGGGCACAACTCAAGCCATATCTAAACTACAGGATATTTTATACCTATTATTTTGTGATTTGTGATCATGAACCTTAGTTAAATAATTTTTCTCTCTCTATTAAAATGTTCAGAATTTTTATAATGCATTCTGTTAATTTGATGCATTACATTTATTGATTTACATATGTTGAACCATTCTCTATTTCCTGCAATAAACCGCACTTTATCATATTGAACAATTTTTAAACGTGCTATTGAATTTGGTTTGTTGAAGATTATACTTTTGTGTTCTAAAACTATTGGCCTTGCAGTTTTCTGTTTCTGTAATGTCCTTGTGTGACTTTGTTATCAGCTCAAGGTTGGACTCAAGATGAATTTGGAACTGATCTCTGCAATTTTTTTATAAGAGATTGAAAGGACTGGTATTACTGTAGTTCCTTTTTAAAATTTGTCAGAATTTAGAAAATGCATTTCCTTAAGGTCAGTAGACAATAAAAAAATTACCTACACACATAAATACATGTAGATATGGTTGTTGAAAACATTGAGGTAGAGACAACGTAAACCAGGCAATGCTAGAAATAGATGTATGTGACTTTGTGTGCTGTGTAATTGTGACCAATACGTATGTATGTGTGTATGTGTTTGTGCTAATGGTACATATTCATTGCATTTGTATGTGTGTCTGGCTAAAGTGTATTTGTGTATGTGCATGTGTCACTTTATACCTCTAGCTAGGAAAATTATCTAGTGAAATTTTTAGAGGTACCTGGAGTGACATAGTTAGGGAATAAACAGGAAAAGAGACTTACAAATAGAGAGGGGAATTTATGAAAATGTCTTATAGTCGGAGGTATGGTTTTGTGACTCAGACAAAGGCAAAGCAGAAGACAAAGCAGGAGAGTAGGTATATACATTAAACAAATATGTATGTGATGTATTTATAAATTTATAAAATATATATTTCTTAAAACAATTATCAATGCTCACATTAACAATGGAATTTCTTATTTTGTGGTCCTTGTATCAATAAAAATTGTAAAAATTGGAATTTTTTTCTTCCTTACTTTTTGGGTTCCTGGTTATTATTTTTGTCATGATCTTTCATGAAAAATTACAGTACAGAATCACAAGGAGGAGACAGGTGATGACTTTTTTTACTCAAAAATACACAAAAAACACACTACCACACATATGTTCACAATGAGTGATATAATGTATCTTTACACTAATAGAAAGTATATTTACTTTAATGGCTCATCCATAGCTTTCCAATATCAGTAAACATTCTTTATGCCGAGGGGTTCCTCACTGAATAACACTATTTTTATTGTGCTCCACAGTTGAGAGAGTGTATCTCAGGCATCTTGTTTAAATCTGACAATTCTGCAAAGCAGACAGGCTAAATATTATTATTGCCATGATGCTAACAGAGATCCTGACAGCAAGGCATATTATTTATAGGCCATTATTTGCTAAGCCTATCCTCAAGTAATGTTGAAAATTATGATTAAAAAAAAAAAAAAACATGTTTCCTACCTTACAATGAGATCATCACAAATACCAAGCACAAGTGTAATAGCAGCTCAGGAGTATGGGTAACTCAGAAAAACTTCTTAGAGAATCAGTATCATGGTACATTGATTTAGGCTGAAGTGAGAAGGATAAACTTTGAGAGATGAGAAGAGCTTCCAGCAACAGAAATAATTCAAGAGGTATGAAATTGTAGAGTGTATGCTGTAAATGCTGAGACTAGCCTAATGATTGTAGGAATGTGAAAGAGTTGAAGAGGTTTCAATTGTAAACATAATTTTGGACAGTGGCACAATACGGCTTATAATTTAAGCATATTATGCTGGTGAGTAAGGTGTAAATTTGGTTGGAATAACAAAAGTATTAAGATTGGAAAAGGAATAGATTTTCAATAATCCATGAAAGAAATGAGAGCATTGGAATACGAACATTGGTACTGGGAATTTGAAGGTGATAAAAGACACTAAAAGACACTTAAAACTTCCTGCAGTTTTGGTAGGAAAGGATGGAAGATAATTAACTCTGATTAAAACGAGATTGATGCTGGGGATTTAGCTCAGCGGTTAAAATGCTTGCCTTGCAAGCACAAGGACCCGAGTTCGATCTCCTGTGCAAAAGAAAAAAAAGGTAAAATGAGATTGAGGAAGAGCAAGTCAGTTCCATAAACATAAGGGAACGGTTTTAGATTAAAAGGATTTAACTTTTGTGTTTGTTAAGAAGCACCATGAGGTCTAAACTTGGCAAGGAATATGACTTGCTCGTGTGCATTCACTTTGAAAGGCTGTTATGTTGACACCAGACTATAAAACACAAAAGTTTAAACAATGAGTTATTGCACAAATTCAGGTAAGACAGATTAGTGGCTAAAATTAAGGCAGTAATAGTGGATTTAGTGAAAATCATCATTTATTTTAACAAGAAAGAAAATAATCCGCAAAGACTGAAATCAAAGACTAAGATTACAAAATATTAAGTGCATATAATAAAAAATAAGATGGGTCAAAATATTCCAAGTTACTATTTTATGAAATAATAGTATATTAAAACGAGAAAACTACTTGAAGCAAAATCAAATAATTAATATAAAACAAAATTCTAGTAAAAGAAACATACATGGAAAAGAGTATTAACAAAAGCAACTGACTATTCATTAAAGAGGCAAATAAAATTAATGAATTGTAAAGTTTATGTAAAATAAATACAAAAAATTAAAACTATCAAATTCAACATCCAGGAGTGTGCAAAGGAGATATTACTAAAGATTCTGCAGTCTTTGTAAGTAATTTGGAAAGAAGAAAATTTGCACTGTGTGAGAACGTGGATAAGACTTGAAGACATGCAAAGTGAAATATTACACTGAGTGAAGGACAGATACCGTGTGAATTTCCTTATGTGATATACTACTCACGTTTCTGTTGCTGGGACAAAATACCAGGCATAACACTACTTGAAGGAGGAAAAACTTATTTTTGATCAGGACTTCACAATTTTCAGTCTGTGGTCAGCTATCTCCAAGGAAGAAACATCATGACTGAGAAAAATTGCTCATTTCATGGCAACAGGAAGTAGAAAGATAAAGATTCGAGGAGAAAGGGTCTAGGTACCAAGTATAGCCCCAAATGTGAAATCCACACAACTCACTCAGGAAACACAGAAATATACTTTACTAATATGCTAGATATCTCTTAAGTTAATCTATTTGACAATCAAAATTGATCATCCCAAACATATACTGTGTCAATTTGAGAACAAAACACATCCCCTTAAACCATACCTAATCTCCCATAACGACATAATAATTACACCGGACATTATGCAATTATCCTGCATAGAGTCAAAAATGTGTTAATTCCTTCCCCAAAGTCTCAAGAATTTCAGAATTGCTCCAAAGTCCAAGTCTGCAATCTTCTCTGAGAATCAGAAACAACTCTTAGCTGTGAGACTCTGTAAAATTTAAAATAAGTGTACATGCATGTGCCCAAAATACCATAGCACATGATAAACTTTTCTATTCCAAAAGGAAAGAATCAGAGAACAGAATTCAGATCAAAATAAGACCAAAACCCAGCAGGAAACATTTAAAACTGTAACTCCATGTCAGGCGTGAGACTGAGAGGTGAGCTCCAAAGGGATTGGACGGCCAGGCACATGTGACCTTGCTGGTGGCAGCCTACATGGCCCCTTTCTTGGGCTGGTTCTGCTTGCTGTCACCTTCATGACTCCCTAACTCTTGTATTCTGCGTGCCTGCAAAATCATCACCACATGAATGGTGCCACATTCTCCCACCAGACTTAATAATAGCCAGATCCACCTTGATGATACTTTCAGCAGCCTCAGAATGTGAGGGAGTCTGAACTCCAGGTAACACGACCCCGGGCAGCCATGAGTGAATAGGATGCCCTGAATCTCTCCTCTGAAAGACAAGTCCTTCAAGGGAGTTTGCACATTTACACCCCTGAGTCTATACTGAGTAGGTTTGGGCTAATTCTTGAGATAGCCTCAAGAAATCTTTCCTATTACTTACCTTTTATTTAATGGCGCTACTTTTTTACAGCAACCACAGCTTTTTGGCCCCATTTTTACATGTGCTTCTTTTCTGACTGAACTGAAAGTTTCTCAACTCTTTCGTCTTTACATTTTTTTGTTCCTGATTGTCACTGTAAGTCTAGATAAAAGCAGCCAGAAGTGACCATGTTGCTGCCCTGATTTTGACTTTAAATTTTCTGTATCAGATCAATTAATCCATTGCCTCTGAACTAAGCCTCACACAAAGTTAAGAGCCTAAGTAGAGTTTAGATAAATTCTTTGCCAGAATGTAACATGCACTTCCTGTTTCCAATAGAGTCCAATTTCCAAGATTCCCCATACCCACGTGAAATTTCTTAAGCATAATGTTTATCATCTACATTCCTATTAGCATTTTGATCTTCTAAACTCACACCAGATTACCCATCAAGTTTTACATACAGCATTATAGGTCACTTCTACCTTGTATCTCTAAACTTTCCTGACATACTCAAGTCATTTCCAAAACTTCTGAACTTCATGGTCAGACGTGGTCACAAAAATGACTCCACTTCATTGTACCAGTTTTCCGTACAGCGAATTTTCTATTTCTGTACCAAAAGTCTGTCTTGCACAAATTGAAAGAGGAAAGATTCATTTTGGTTCATAGATTCAGAGGTTTCAGTCTATGGCTGAGGTAGATTGGAGGTGGAAGGTTATGGCAGAGAAAACCTGTTCACACCATGACAACCAAGAATCAGAGAGACAGCGGACGAAACAGAAAAAGGCCGAGTACCACACACAGTTCCCAAAGTCCTGTCCCCTTGATGCATTCAAAGAGAAACACAAGTGTACTTCACAAACTCCGTAGTATCTCTCCAGCTAATCAAGTATACAATTGAGACTGATTATCACATGTAAGCTATGTAATATAATAAAACTTACAGAAATGAAAGAAAAATGGTGGTCGGGGATTTAGTTCAGTGGTTAGAGTGCTTGCCTATCGAGCACTAAGGCCCTGAGTTCGATCCCTGGTAAAAAAACAAAAAAAATTAAACAAAAATGGTAGTTGACAGGGTCACAGAACAGAATGTAATGGTGTATTGCTAATAATAGAGTTTCAATAAAGAGAAATGAAGTTTAGTTATCTATTGAACAATATAATACCTATAGTTAGGATTTTGTGTACAAAAAGTCTCTTAGGAATGTAGGTTTCAAATATTCTTACCATAATAAAGTGAAAGTAAAAATAAATGAGAAAATCTGAAGACAAGTATAAAAATACATTGTAAAATGTAGATTATAATAACATTTTAAAAAAATTAATAAAACTCTCAGAATACAAAAGAAAAAATACTAAAATTTTTAAATCTATAAAAGTAATGAGAAACTTTAATTGCAACTGCTCCACAAAGTGAGCTCCATGGGGCTGAGGATTCAGCTCAGGGATAGAGTGCTTGCCTAGCAAGCACAAGGCCCTGAGTTCGATCCCCAGCACCACCCCCTAAAAAATGTGACCTCCAGAGGCAAATGCCCTTCCCTGCTGTTTTAGCTACTTGTCTCATTGTTCTCATTACTGGGACAAAATACCCAACACCCACAATTTAAAGGAGGAAAAGTTTATTTTAGCTCACACTTTGTAGAAATTTAAATCTATAGCCAGCTAGCTCCAAGGCAGAGTGGGATTGTAGTCGGGCCCTGCAGAGGAGAAGCAGTCCACGACAGGGCAGACAGGAAGCAATAGTAACCCTTCCTTTCCCTTTATATTCTATCCAGACTGCAAGCCTATTGGTTAGTGCCTCCTACACCTAAAGTGGGGCTTCTGTCTTCAGTAAATCAATTCAGTTACACCCAGAATTATACTAATTCCAATCAGGGGACAAATTTCATTATAACATACTCTTAATCCATATTTGCACATCCAAACTCAGCCACTTTCAAAAAGCCCCACCTATGAGTGCATGAAGCTCGAGGGAACACCTAGCCATAACATTGGTATATGTACCAATATTAAAAAGCTGATCACAACCTCACTTCATGCTGAGCCCTCTAGAAAATTCAAAATGTAACATATCGTCCTGCCTGGAAATAAAAATCTACCTTGAATTAAAATCTGAAAAGAATACCCCCATACACATATATGATTTGGGGATGGCTCATACTATATGCAATCTCCTTAAATAATACAAATGTCTTTCTTCTTTCTAGTTTATCTTTTCTCCTTTGTTTATTTAATGAAATTTTTGGAGTGAATTCACTAAAAGTAATATTAATTCACTCAGTGAAATTTCTTCTCACTCAAATATGATACGTCTGGTTTCTTTCATTTGAACACATAATTATTATTCTTTTTAATAGATGAGAGTGTTAACTTGCTTCGTGGGCAATGTATATTCTAAATTTAGCAAATGGATTCAAGAATTAAAGCACACTATCTTTTGACTATGGTATCTGTCACTTTTTCATCATTGAGACAAATAGACAATACCTGCAAATTTAGGAAGAGGAGGTTAATTTTGGCTTAAAGTTTCAGAGCCTTTCAGTCATTGTTGACTCCAAGGTAGAAATAACACTGTAGAAAGGCTGGTAGAAGAAACCTACATGGGAAGCAGAGCAAGGAATAGCACTGGAGAGAAAGGGGTAAGGTACCAGATAGTCACACTTCAAGGTTATACACTTATGACCAATATAGAAGTACCCAGAAGTATTCTTTACTAATCCCCTGATCTGTTCTTAAGCTAATTAAGCCAATAATCTATCTTAATTACTGCATCTCATTCCTTGCCAGCTTGTACCTACACACATCTCTTTGAAGCATACTTAACTTCAAATAAGAATAAAATGATCATTCTGCCCAAGATGATACAGATGTCTTGTGTACAAGTGAAACAAAATAACCTGTTTACCAAAGTGTCAACAATCCCAACGTTTGTAAAAAGCCCATGTCAAAGCTTCCTCTGAGACTCAAGAATAATTCTTAGTTGTAAACCCCTCTAAAAATCAAAACCAAATTACATAATACCAAATTTAAAATGGCACAAGGCAATCATTCCCAATCCAAAAGGGGAAAACAAAAGAACAAAACCCAAGAAAGGTCAAAACTACCAGGACAAACAGTAAATGCTATAACTCCATGACCAGCACCTAGAACAAATTAAGGTGAGATGTAAACTCCAAAGAACTGGACCACCCCCTCCTCCATGGTCTTGCCAGGTGCAACCCACAGAGACTCTTTCTTGGGCCAGTTCTATTTACTGTCTGTGGCTTTCCTTGGCAGATAGTCTACATTCTTGGCAACTCCATCTTCTTCAAGTTTCCAGAGCACCTTCAGTCCATCGTTACACCTTCACACATTGCCTTTTAGGGCACATTGCTTAGTGTCCTAGGCCTTCCTCTGAAATCCGGGTGGAAGTCCACATAATCCCCAAACCCTTGCATTGTACAAGCCTAAAAACAAACAGCATGTGGACCTTGCCAAGGTCTGCTGCAAGATTGAGTAGTACTCAGAATCACAGACCACAGCTGCAGTTGCCTCCAAGTGCCTGAATGTCTGAACTTGGGGGTATTCTTCTCTTAGATGGACTTCACTGAGCAGAACACCCTTGGGCCTTCTTTGTAGAGAAAAATCTTTAAAATAGCTTATCATTTTAAAGCTTTGAGACCACAACAGCTGGGATATGACCAACCCCAAGATTCCCTTTTGCCATCTTTCCTGTTGTGCTGGTACAAATCTCTTGACTTCTTGTTGATGGTGCTAATTGTTTTAACAGTGTGCTGTCTTGGCCACAGCTTACACGTGCTTCTTTTTTAGCCTAGTAGAAAAACTCACATCTTTTTGCTCCTGATTCTCACTATAAATCTGTCTGAAAGCAGCCAGCGGGACTATGCCACAGACTGAACATTGGGCTGTCTTATTACTTCCTCCTTCAGATTAATTAGTCTACCACATTTAAATCCAGTCTCAAAAAAATTTGAATACATGGATAAAATGCAGATAAATCCTTTTCCAGAACACAACACAAATGGCTCCTAGTCCAATTTCCAATCGAGAATGTTTTTTTCCATTTGAAACCTTCTGATTCGTCTACATTCCTAGCAGTATTCTGAGCTCCCGCACAAATCTCCCATCACATTTTGCTGATAGTAGTCTAAAGCTCCTCTATCTGGCATCTATAGATTTGCCTGCTTCTCCCCTAAACCAGTTTCAGAGGGCTCAGAACCAAATGATAAGTTATGGTCA
Source organism: Hystrix cristata (assembly GCA_004026905.1). Lineage (NCBI taxonomy): Eukaryota > Metazoa > Chordata > Mammalia > Rodentia > Hystricidae > Hystrix > Hystrix cristata. Next base: position 53,227 of record PVJO010008356.1, on the reverse strand, counting down.
TAGCAAAGATTCCACTGTCTAGTACCAATTTTCTCTATTAGTCACTTCCCCTTTTCTGTAAAAACTACCTGACATTTAAAGCATAAATAAAGAGTTAATTTTGGTAAATGGTTACAGAAAGTTCAGTCCGTAGTTGGCTGGGCACAGGGCAGAAACATGATGGCACAAGGGTGCGATGTAACAAAGCTGCTTAGTTCATGGCATCTGGGGTGCATAATAGGGTAACAGTGCCAGAGAAAACGGGGTGAGGATCCCTCTCCAGACCCCAAGATCATGCCTCCATGACCCACACAGACACATCTAGACATGTGCTCTACCATTCATCTTGGGAGGCTCCCAAGATAATTAAGCAAATATTCTACCTCAATACTCACAATCTCCCAGGAAGAATTAATCACTATTTTCTCTTCTTTTTTCTTGTATCTGTTATTCTTTTTTTTATTAGTGCATGTTTGCAATATATAATGTTTACATTCCTTGTGGGAAGTTAGTACATGTTCCTAGCGCATCTTAATTAGTTCTTTTCACCACCCCCTCCATCTCTTGCTCTCTGTGATGGACTTATTGTGGTCAATTTGAGCAGGAACATCCAGCTGAAATGAGTTGGTGTAGACGATTCACCTGAGGATTATCACTGGCACAACATAAGGGAGAACAGGAGCAGAAGATGGGGGCCGGCTGTTTCCCAGCAGAAACTCTGTTGAGGCTGGTTTCCCTGAAGTGAACTCGGCCGTTGTCGAAGAAGCTCAGGGCCTTGCTGTTATCTGGGACGGCTGCTGTTCGCTTCAGAGGAGCTCTGGTCTTCCTCTGCACTGGGAGCATCATATTCTGGTTCCGGTATAGTTTTCTTCAGCCTTTTATTATACAGATTTACACAGAGCAGAGATGTGGGCTCCCTGCCCTTCATTGGCTTTTCCAGGTCTCCAGTGCACAGATAGACGTGTGCACTTTTCCTGCATTTGTCGCGTGTGTGTGAATGTTGTAACTTGTACTTGTGCTGTATTGAATCTGCTCTCTTGCAAACCATTGACTCTAGAAAAGTAACTAATACACTCTCTTTTCCATTTGAGAAAGGTCTAGCTTCCTACTTCCTATTATCTGTCTTTTGCGTTGTTATTTATTTGTAGTTTGGGTTTCTTATATAAGAGGAATTGTGTAATATTTAGGTTTGTGTGTCTGATTTATTCCCTTGTTCTCCTACAGAGTGAAAAACATTCACGTTCTTTTCTATGCGCTGTCAAAGACAATCCCCCCAAATCCATTTTGAAGTATTTTCCTTTATGTTATTATGTCAAAGAAAATTAGTGACAAAACGAAAACTTATCAAATATTCAATTGACATTTTGCCACAATTATATTTTAATGTAAAATGGCAATAAATTACATTTTGGTGAATTGATAGATTGAGAAAAATACATAGATAATGTAGAAAATTATTCCTTGCTCCATGCTAGGTTTTTAAATCAAAGGACTTTAATTTTGCACGTGTGTGTGTGTGTGTGTGTGTGTGTACATTCTCTGCAACTTATTTGGAGGTGGCAAGGCTGGGGAGAGAGAATGAGAGAGAGAGAATGAGAGAGAGAGAAAATAAATTCCACAATAATTATTTCCTAAACTTACTTTGAAATAGAATCTGTGGGTTTTTTTTTTAATTCAAATAGAGTCAACTCTTCGTATCTGCAGTTTTTGTGTATGTGGATTCAATTAACCATGGATCAAAAATATTTGTGAAATATTTGTGTACTGAGCATATACAGACATTTTTCTCTTGCCATTATAAAGTATTTATATTATACTAGATATCATAAGTAATGAAAAGAAGATTTATACACATAGGAATAGGTGTGTAGGTTGTATGTAAACACTATGCCAGTTTATATAAATACTCGAATATGTGAACATCCTGTTATCCATGAGGGACCTAGAACTAATTCTCTATGGTACTAAAGGATGGCTTTATCAACCAAGAAAAATAACATTTTTTTCTAATTTGGAAATGGTGCTACATTACAGTGTATAGTTCAGTCACAAAATGCTTTGCGGTTATAATCGCAATGAGAGAAGCTTTAAAATGTGAACAATGTATTTTCCTTAGCCCAAGAGAATCTGCTTCCCTGTACAGTGAAAATGGGATGTGGGAATTGAGCTTTGTAGCCAGAATCTCAGGCATTCTCTCTGAGGAGGCTTTCTTTAGGAGTAATACAATTAATTCCCACTTGCAGAGAGAGGGCTTTAACCTACCACATTACCCTAGGCGGCAGGAGATCTAGGTTCTCACCCTGTTCTTCAGGGTAAAAAACGTGCAAAGCTGAGTGATCTACTTAATCATGTGTGTCTTTGTTGCCCTTCACCGTAAAAAAAGGCAAAGAGAAACTTGTCTTACTAGTTTCAGAGTGCTGTTTCAAGGAGAAACGGAAGCATATTTGATTGATAGAGGTATTTGAACACTTTAAAATACAAGATATTAGTGAGTAATTTAAGTATCTCAGATGTCTTTTATCACTCTCTGCTTCATATTTTTCCTTTGACTGTTTATCAGATGAATCATATGGGCCTGAAGGCATGACTTCTACTGAAGTTGAGAGACATTCAGAAGATGCACGGTGAATCAATCTACTGGGAGCAGTCATCTTCCAGCCAAAGATGTAGGTGTATGTTTTGTTCTGAAGTCACTGCTTCTATCATGTATTTACAAACTTCAAAATTAGAGATGTTTCTCAATGTCATCATGATGGAGTAGAGAAATTATAAATTATTATTTAAAACTATTCAAAAAGAATTACTTACTTTTTGTATTATTTCTTAACGTATAAGATGATAAAAATGACACTTTTCAATAGATTTGAAATAACAATTCATTATTGTTTCCATTTTGGGTTGGTCTCAGCATCCTGGAGAAAATTAAGAACAAATTGAGTTAAAATCCAAGTTACAGATTATCAGGAAATGGGGGACTCATTATACTTTTTTTCTGGGTGGAGTTCAAACAGAATGAACATTTTAAGAACATATATCACAGAAAGTATAGAACTACTAGTCTATATACAGAAGAGCAAAATTTTTACAGATAATCCCCAACTGATTAGGTACCATCTGAATTCAAACCTTAAAATGTTCACCAGTACAAAAGAAAATTTAGACTACAAGAAAGACCATATTTATTGATTCTTTCCAGCAGGCTTCCCTGCATGATATGAGTTGGATGATTAAAAACAACTTTCCACTGACAAAACGGGTGGGAATTAGAGCAGATGGAAATTGCAGAGATAAACCCAAAAAAGTCCAACATTCTATTTCCAACTAAATCCAGAGTATATGGCATTATCTTGGAGAATTTGTACACCCCATACGGGGAGGGCAGACATTTTCGGGTTTTGTCCACAAACCTGTTATGTGTCCCTTAAATAACACCTAGAATACTGTGTTACTGAGTTTAGTAAGTTTGCCATTAATCACTGAGAATAGTTCTGTGTGAGAAAAAAAAAAAAACACATTGACCACATTCAGTTTTATTTTGATGAAAACAAAACCAAAAAGAAATTTTTAAAAATCATACAAAAATTCCTCTAAGACCTGAAGAGAGTCAATAACTGATAGGACCAGATCACACATACTGCAAATACAGTGAGTTCTCTAACTTTGGGTAGACTTGCATGGAGTTAAAATGATTTTGCACAGGTGACTTGTGTGCATGGTAAAGAAAGTCATTGTTATTAAATATTAAATATTTAATTGTTTAGAATGAAATAAGCTTAATGTGTTCAGTTCCACAGCAGTCACACAGGAAAGGGTCCACTGAAATACTCCTTTCTTTAGTTCGAATTTGACAGTATAGTCACTTTGGTGAGTCTTCACGTCTCCTACAAATCCATATCACACCAATACGCTCTTCTAGTTGATTCACTGTTTCATTAGAAACATAGATAAATTTTGTCAATTCAAGTTTTGCATTGTGGTTAAGAATATTTAGTTGAATTAACTAAATACCTGAAGTTTTATTTATTATTTAATACAATTTCATCTTTTCCAGAGTATGAAATTATCATTACAATCGTTATTTTATTTTTATTTTTATTTTTGTTTTTATTTTTTTTTTTGGTGCCGGGGATCAAACTTGGGTCCTTGTGCTTGCAAGGCAAGCGCTCTAACCACTGTACTAAATCCCCAGCCCCTATTTTATTTTTAAAATAATGAAAATAATGAAGGAATGGTAAACCTCAAACAGAAAATGTAAAGTGCCTACCTGTCAGAAATAACAAAATGTGAATTCTTATGGCATCTGTATTTTAAATGTAAAAAAAAAAGACAAAATTACTCATAAGATTATTTTCATATGTGTTCATGATCGTGGCAAATAAGTCTCAAAATAAAAGCACTTTTGAAAATAGAAAACAGTATTTAACGGGTTTCTTTTAATGGAATACAATCATAATATTACTCAGCTTTGCTATAACAGAGGTTTGAAAGTGAATATTTTATTATCACCCACACACTATGGAGTTGTGTGTTGGTTGAGACTTTGCTACAAGCAGGAGCTGAGCTTCAGGCTATGACTGCTTCAGGCCGCTGTTTCCCCACTTCTGGTATGACTGACATACGTTTCTATTTCAGAACACAGGACAAAGACGTAGCATCTTTGTGGACATTCTGCAGTGAAGTGGAAAAATAGGAGCTGCAAATATACAGTAATGATACCCTCTGCTCTAAACTTTGCATACCTATGTTTGTTCACATTAGCCAATATTCACATGGTCAGTCTACAGCAGTAGAACAGGAAACCATGCTTCCAGGATTTTATTGGAATTCATGTGGCCTAAGTAGGTTATACCATTATAGATCTGTTAAAAGAAGAAAGGTATGAAGAGTGGAGACTAATCTAGCATGGATATGTTATCATGTATACATTAAAATGTTTTAATAAATACATTAAAACATACCAAATAGCCAAATTTATATACTTGAAAAAGCACAGGTATTTATTAATAGCGAATGTACTTGTTTCTTATTATTGTTTTCAGTTTTTTGTGGCAAGATACAATAATAATTTGAATAAAATGCTTAGAAAAAATACTTTGATTCATTTATAGTTAGTGCTTTTACTAAAAACAGATATGATTACTTTATATGGTTTTGGAAAGGCAGTTGAATAAAGAGTCAAAATGTGCAGGATTAAATCAGATTTATCCTATATAATTGTCTGAAAGAATGAAGAAAATCTGCTTTCTCTTCACCTTTCTGTTAAAATGTCAATATTATGAATAGAGAATTCATAGTGTTCTCAATACTGTGTTGTAAAAATTTTTAAATTATATAAATGTTACTGTCTTGATACATTTTGGTACTTTATATCCAAAAATAATGTCACTTATAAAGCCAATCTCTGCATTTAATATTAATTTCAGCTTGGAAATATTTAATATGAGTCCATAATAATCATAAATGGATATATATGAAATTTTTTCTTGGATATTTAATTTTTTTATTTATAAATGACCATCAGGAAGTTCACAACTCATTTCTTGCATCATGAAGTTTTATCCTTGTGAATTCCGTTTCTTAGACAAATTCACTCAGTTTTGCAAATGTGCTGTGATTACATGCACCAGTTCTCACTGATAAAAATTTGAATTGTTTTACATACATTGCTATGGTAGGTAATAGAACACTGACTAGCTTTTTCCCCTCATTTTACATTGTGTTTCGGGTATAAATTACTAGAAGTAGTGTTGCTAGATCAGATAGCATATTTACCTGATATCACCAAATTTACATGCATAGTGGTAGCATTTTCTGTATTTTTTAGCTGTGAATGATATAACTTATTTACTCAAGCCCCTCTCGAGAATGTGTGGTCACATTTTTAAGTTATAATAAGTAATAGTGTTTCATTTTAATTGTTTGCATTAGAAGCCAGTTTGATGAGATTACATACGGTTAAGAGCCGTTTACGTGTCTTTCTCTCTGCTACTTCTACGCTTCTCTCTAGCCCATTCTATACATGGATGTTGGGCTTTTTCTTCCCCATTATTCAGAAGACCTTTATTTGTGACGGGCCTGGGACAGTTGCCAGGCCTGAAAGGCAGTTTTACCCTTTCACTTAGATGCAATTATCATTAAAGTTTTGTTCCCGGATTCAGGAATGAGCTAGCAACACGTTGCTGGTGTTTGTGTCTTGACCCTCTTCCAAAACAAGGACGAACTGCTAGATCTTCCATCTTTTCACTTTCCTGTCAGAAACTGTCAGTCACACTGCTTCGTGGCCTCCTCCCCACTCTAGCCCCAGCTGCTTCTCCCTCCCTGGGGAATGGCAGCACCTCTCAGTCTCCTTCCTGCCCTCCTCATAGTGGGCTTCTGCCCTCGCTGCTCATCTGTGTTTTGCTTTGGCTTTTACAGTATTTTGGCAAATTTCAGTCTCTCCTTATGGTTTCCGTATCATGAGTCAAAGTTGGAAAGATCGAGGGCTGGGGATTTAGCTCAGTGATTAGAGTGCTTGCCTTGCAAGCACAAGGCCCTGAGTTCGATCCCCGGCACCACAAAAAAAAAAAAAAGTCAACAGAGTTGGAAAGATCGTTCTACTCCAAGGTTGTCCTGGTGCACATCCATGTTTCTTTCCAGTAGATGTAGAACAGCATTTTAACATGACATTTCTGACTCATGGTACTTTATAATTAAAGTATTTTTCATTCACTTTATATGTTATTCAATAAAATCTGTTTCACATCTTAGGTTTTTGACATCTCCAAATTAACATCTAATCTTATAGGGCATCTTTGCAGTATGCTCATGTATTTCTGAGGGTTTTCTTCTCACTTTGTTCACAATTAAGAAATACTTCATTAAATATTTTTGCAGATATTTTGGAATATTTAGCTTACAGTTTTCATTAATTATGTGACTGAACCAGCACTTTTCAGGTCGTTTTACTTATTGAGTCTTCCCTGTGGGGCTAAACTTGATCCTCTTTTATAGTCATATTTTTCACTCAATGAATTTTTAATATCCTTTTGTGTTTCTCTCTAGTTCTGACAAATGAAACTGGGGCTTTCAGACCAAGATACTCCCCCAGGTCTTTGTTTTTAATATCATTATTTTGATACAGAGTCTCTCAAGGTCACAAAGTTGCCCAGTCTGGTGGGATGTGAACTTGTGATCCTCCTGCCTCAGTGTCCCAGAATGTGGGGATTACATGTGTGTACCACCACATCCAGCTTGTAAACTATTATAGGTAGATTACATCAGTGATAGGATAGATCCAAGATGGTTCTCTAAGCGCCCAAGTTCAAGGTCTCTTTTTTTGTTTCTACAAAGGATTGAGAAAGGTACTGTCTGGCTCTCAGAGACCTACAATGGACCTTATATGATCAGTTTTGAATTTCTTATACTGTGCAAATCATGCTTTAATTTATTGAAGTTTGATTTACTAAAACTTCTGAAATATGCTACTTCTGAGAAATAACCGTCATCTGAGTTTCCAACTTTTCTCTCTCAACTTCCTTCACAATACAATTTTGTTTGATATCGGTTCTATCTTCACGGTCATCTTCTTTTGAGAGTCTCTTTTTCCGAAAGACAGTGTAGTAAAACCTTGCAATAGTACACACTGATAAGGTGAATAACAAAGTAATGTGTTGAGAAATTAGTTCCTTTCTCTGTACAAGTCTATTCTAGATTGTTATTGGAGTATATGAGCATTTTATTTCTTTTCGGGTGACAAGGAAGACTGACATGGAGAACATGTTGAGAATATATGGGAAAGTGACAGTTATTTAAGCCAAAAGAAGATAGGAGGGGAGGGCGTGCCTCAGTAACTTTCTAATTGCTGTAACAGAACGCCCGACACCCACGAGCTAAGGAAGGCAAGGTGTGTTTAAGCTCAGTTTGCAGAGTTTCAATCTGTAATCTGCTGGTTCCAAGGCAGAGGGGCACAGCAGAGCAGAAATAGTTCATGGCATGGCAGGCAGCATGAGACGAGCCTTCCTTCTTCTTTTCCATTTTTATTCCTTCCAAATTACACATCTATTGGATGGTACCACCCACACTCACCCAAGGTGAGGGTTCCCTCTTCGGGAGGACTATTGTCCACACCCAGAACTGTGTGGAACCAGTAAATGGACTAATCCAGTATCGTACACCCCTGATATGGTATCACACACCCAAGATCCTTCACCCCAAAAAAGCCCTAGGGGACATCTAATATAAACCATAACAGGGTGTGTAGCAAAAAATCTAGTATTTTTGTTCTCTAGTTTTTCTCCAATTTAACTGCACAGATTAGATATCAGCTAATTAGAGAAGTCCCTGAAATCATCAATACTGTGGAATTTTCCCCACTAACACTTGAACTAAAATGGACAATTGCTATCAAGTGTTTCCAAATATCACCTGGAATATGTTAGGTTTACCTACCTTGGCTTGGTTCTAGAGCATTCAACTAGACACTGCGTAGTCTCGCCTTATTCATCTCCTTAATTTCAAAGTAATAAAACCCAACCTTATCCATGAGTTAATATTTTGCATACTGTTGTATTGATGATTACTGTACCTGTAGAAGCTTCTGAGATTCGCTTTTTTAGGTGTCTCAGGTAGATCCTTGTCTATCCTTGCGGCGCATTCCCATATGTCCACTCATGGCTTGCCCTGGGTCTCTGCCTTTGTTAACACTTGATCACAATCTGCCTCTTGCAGTTTGCTTCTGCTGACCCAAGTTTTCTTAAAACTGCAGGTTCTAAAATTGCTGTTGCTTTGGTTATTGTTCTCCTTAATATTTTATATAATATCCTTCATTTCCCACCAGAACTGAAACTCTGCTCAGGGATTTAGAAAAGAGACTTTTAAAACCAAATATAATTTCTTATCTCTGAAATTAGGACGCTCAAGCCACATAAAACACAATTTAAGATTCTCTAGTAGACTCTTAAAAGATTCAATAGTGGAAGTGATTCACCTAAATTATTTTTATCGTTTTACATTTTTCCTTTCCAGAGAATAGTAATTTTTAAAAATCTATTTCTCCGAAGTTCACCCCTGGAATAGATATTAAAGATTATATATACCCTGGTTTCAAGAAACCATAAAGTAATCCATACCACCTTTGATCTTCTAAACACTGAGATCAAACATACACAGGAGCTTACCTCAAAATATTCAATGTAGTTTTGTTTAAGAGCTATACAAAAAGTTATGGAGAGCTCTAATAAAGACAGATTTTAACAGTGTTCTCAAATAACAGTATTTTGTTTTTGAGGAAATACGTAATTATTTTGTAAGGTGTTACACTGATCTCAAGTACGTTTTCTATGCTGGACACGCTTGAATTAAAAAATAAGATAAGATCAAACTTTTTTTGTTCTTCTGTCATTCACACTTGTTTCTCTTCAAACTAAACCTAATTTTAGTTGCCAACGTTCTAGCTACGAGTATCTCAAGTATTGTGACTATTTCCATCTAGACATGCAGAGATCATTTGTATGACATAGTATTTGATTCCATTGAGTCTAGTGTTATAAAACTCAACTCCCCATGGACTATTTATAGTCCATGATAAAAGTGGACTGTGGGACTCCTAGTGTGTGACAGAGGGAAAATAAAGAAAAGGAAAAGAAGAAATGAGGCATCCTGGGAAATAAACTTTGATAGAGCTTTATTTCCCAGATGTGAATGACGACTAAATATTGTAAAAATTTATACTGCAAACCATGATGTTTTCCTATTGTGTGTTTTTGGAAATGATTAAGTAAAACCAATCAGTACTGCATAACCTTAAATAATTAATTTTTTGTGCTAAGAACATTTAAGACCTAATCTTTCAGCAATTTTCAAATATAAATACATTTTTAAATATAGTCATTACACTGTAAAAAGGTCTCTGGAGCCTATTAATTTCATCTAACTGAAACTTCCGGCCCTTGCAAACTGTATGGAGAGAGCATATTTGAATGCATACTGTTCGGGAGAGAAGAGAGGGGTCAACTAAGACTAGAAAGTAACTAAGTAAGTAGAACATAGAAACAAGTAAAATTGAAAGGGGAAAGTGCTATTATGTTAATTTGTTGTAACAGCAATTAAAAAAGTAGAAAGTAAAGTGTGTCACTATAGAAGAAAAACCTGATAATGACAGCTATAGAGGGCAACTGGTAAAGAAATCAAATGAATTCGTGTAGTGGCCATGTATTATATTTTCTGGCCGCCCAGTCCGTTTTGTATATGTTTCCTGTGTTTCAGAATGTTTTCTTACAAATCCTGAACACCCAGGGAAGAACCCAGAAAACATCCATGCCAACTGTGATTGCCTTTTTGATGTGTCAACTAGGGAAGGTTAAGGTCCTCAGTTATTCTATCAAAAACTAACCTGGGTGGCACCAAGAATGTATTTTATAGATATGATTAAATTCCACAAACTTCTGACTTTGGGTAAGGAATATTTCACTAGTTAATCTCTGTAGCCTGATTCAGTTACTTTTCAGACCTCCAGAGCAGATATGAGTCTTACCTAAGAAAGAATAAATTCATCCTGTGGACAGTGGTTTAAACTGCTGCTTTCTAGTTTCTAGCTGCCTCTCCTGGCTCCTGCTCCAGGATTTGGACTTGCTTAGCCAACTTCCGCAACTGCGCAATCAATTCTTCCTAATAAATCTCTTCTTACATTTCTCCTCCTGTTTGTCCCCTGGTTAAACTTTTAGCTAATACAGATTCTCTTGCCTAAGTATCGGGATCCTGCTGCACCATAAATACCTTAGAAATATGGTATATAGATTTAGTATAAGACATGAGAGGAGGCTGAACATATTTTTCAAAGCATGATAAAAATGTTTGGAGTTTCTTTAACACACTGTTTGTGGGAATATAAATCTTAATCGCTCTGGTACTAAACACATAGTAAGTTCAAAGAATGGTAAAGAAAGCCTAAAGCACCTTAGAGAATACCTAAATAATTGTGAATGGATTGTTGGTATACAAATGGAGGTTAAAGGTGCTGCTGTTATTGGTTCAGAAGGAAATGAGGGGTGTATTTTTAGAAATGAAAAGAAAGGGGGGTCATGGCAATACAGTGAGAGCAATGTTAGCAGCTTTGTGCCTTATATTGAAGCAGAACTTGCCAGTCTTAAACTGAGTCCTTACATGAGGAGATTCTCAAAGTGTTGACGGAACAAATGGACTGTTTTCCTCTTGTCAATTAAAATACAGGCTGAAAAAGAAATTGAGGGGAGAACTGTAAACTAAAACAAACAAGAATAGGTAATTATTTCAAAGTTCTTAGCCCATCCACACGGCAAAAGGTGATAAAATTAATGCTTTTACTTTCAGAAGAACTGGCTCTAAAAGAAGAAAAAATAATATTGAGTACATACTAATGGGGACTGGCTAGCATGCCAGGAATACGAAAAGATTAGAATACTCATGCCCACAAAATATTCTTTGAGAAGATTAAGTGTGTGTCTCATAAATCTCCTCAGTCATTGAGAGAGAAATAAAAATTGGAAGAGAGATTATGCAGGAAAGACCTGTGGAGGAACATATCTTCCAAAGACATAATAATACATGCACGTACACCCATAGATTGTAAAATGACAAATACAGCAGAGAATGGCTGATGTAAAAGGAAGAAATGACTCAGGGGATAGATCTAAGAATCAAACAGAATTATTCCCAGACCTTGAAAGCAAGCAGAATTTTCCCAGCTGGGTTTTAAGAATTATTTTAGACTGATGACATCCGTGTTTTTTTTTTTTTCCCATTTTCTCCCATTTTAGGCAAGAATGCTAGCATCTGGTTATAATACCATTGCATTTTTACTGCAAATAACATTTTTAAATTTTAAAAATTTACTCATGGGGAATAATTTTCACAATAGGTTAATATTCAGGTTACGACAATGTTGTTTTGAGATTTTATGAAATGTGATTTGGAATTTTGTGGTAAGCAAAAGAATACCTGCCCAAAGTTGATTTGTGTCCTCACTCCCAGGACACATGAATATCTTATATTATATAACAAATAATGATTAAGGTAGCAGATGGAATTCAAGTTGCTAATCCCTGGATCTTGAAATAAAAATACTAATCTCAACTATGTAGGTTGTCTCACTACAATCACAAGTCTTTGAGCTTAGTTAATTGAACTGGAAAAAGGACCAGAGGACTGGAAAGGACTCAGCACAACTTGCTATCACTGCAAATGTAGGCAGTGGCCACAAGACAAGCTGGTGGATGGCCTCTGGAAGAAAAAAATGCAATGAAATAAATTCTTTCCTAGAGCCTTGAGAAAGAAACAGCAGTTTAGGCACATCTTGATGTAATCTCATGAGACTATTTTAGATTCCTCACATTGAGAATTATAATGTAATATTTCTGTGTTGTTTCAAGACACTCCTTGTTTTTTTTGTTTTTATTTATTTATTTATTTTTTTTTTTTTACAGCAGCCATATAACATGGTTATATACAGTTTGGCCTGAAGCTAGAGGTCAGACACATGATTTAGACTCCTGAAAGCAAATTAACTTTATTAACACTTCAATTTAGAGGCAAGAAAGGTGATGAGATAAGGGATGTTCAGAGTCCATTTTCTGGTGAGGTTGAAAAAGGAGATGTTGGTCTTCAGAAGCTGAGGTGGTGAAGAATATGGCGTCAATTCTGCCACAGTATTGTACAGCAGAATGACTGTGCTCAGTCACAGAACAGCGCAGTCCTCCTGGAAGAGCCTGCTGGTGAGGGTGAGACACTGATTCCCGCTCTAGAATTCCCAAACCTCGAAGCCCAATTTGCGTTCTTTCCAGACATTTCCTCTCCTACCAAATGTCTTTTAAACATTTTTTTTGAGCTAGCTACTATGCTCTATTTTTCTTTGTTAATATTTCTGATATACATTTTATGTAGATAGAAACTTCATTGAATTTTTCAGAAATAAATGATATTTTAGGATTAATGTGGAAATAAATGCTAGAAAATTGAAGAAACGGAGTAGAGAACACTTTGTTTAATAATCTGTGTCCTTCTGTTATTAACTCCTGAGACAAGGAGCATGCCAAATCGGTGTTGCAGTGAATGAACTAGGACCTTTATTTCCTCTCTGGGCAAATGAAATGTTAATTATCTTGGTGTTTTAAATTCAAGAAGTTTATTCTTTCATTGGCTTGTGGGAACTCAAGCAAGTATAATCTCATGAAGGGAAATCCCCTATAGTTTATAACAAGAGGGAAAATGTTGCCTTTTGCAAAGAGAAAAGTGAATACCTTTCTGTCAATGAAACAATGCAAGGTATACTTACCCATAAATGTGTTAATTCTTTAATTCACTTTTGTTTACAACATATTGTTGGAAATACACTATTTACTTAATTATGATGGTATAGCCTTGATTAAGAAATGGACTTTGCCTTCCAGGAAGTCTAAACCTAGAAGAAAATATAAACATAATGAAAATAAAATGAAATAAAAAATACACAATATTCTACAAATATGGAGAAATGTATGGTTAAATCTATCCCTAGAGTTATGGACAACTTTTAAAGCAAAAACACTATTCGTTATTAGTGATACTGGGTAATGAAGAGAAGAGGAAATTAGAAAAAGATGTACAGAGAAGTTGACATATAAAAAGACAAAGATATAATATTTTTATGGATGCCAAGTAGCGTGGTATGAAATAAGTGAAGGGTATGTGTTTATGTGTATGTGTGTGTTGCAAATCGGCTTTGTGAGAAGCTAATCTAAACCAATGTGTTAGGGCGAGATTGTGAAAATCTTCTCTTTCTGCAATGGCATTTAATCTTGAAGACAATCATACAATTCAAAAGGTCGTAATTCTATCTGCTGCTAATACGAGGAATATACTGCAGAGAAGAGAATGAAAGCAGGGTAGCTGCATAACTGCACCTTTAACTCTAGTTAGAAGTGATAAGCTGATAAAACTGGACAATAATATGGAAAGACAAGTACACTTTACAGGGTTGAATAAATATTTGGAGAAATGCGGGGTGGGAAGGAGTAGAAAATTTTTGTGAGAAGACAATGCATTTACCTGGCAGAAACTTTCATGACATTTTCATTAGTGCTCAAATAACTCGATTCTGGATTCTATTTGTGTTCAGCAAATCCACTACTCTTAAGATTTATGAATGTTTTGAGGGATTGCTTTTATGTATTGTGTATCATTTTATACATCCCATGATATAAATTAGCACAGTAAAAAGAAAGCACGCATTAATTTGAGCTTACTAAAGAGCCACTGAAAACTTTCATGAATCATAAAGTAATCATTATTCAGAACAGCATCTTCAGTGCTTCCCCAATTTATCAGCCATACATGGATATAATGGATCCGCCATTGTGAAAATTTCCAACTCAGACACATATTTCATTTCCCAATTTTTATAAATGTGTTACTGAAGCAAGCACATCCTGGTTCCCATTTCTAATCTTCCTTTATCTCAGGGGCCATCAAAGTTAAACAGTTAGAAGTATATTTTCTAAAATTAAAGCAGACATCATGCAACATGATCTTTCACATGTCATTGTGCAATATTTGCACTTAATACTCCTAGAAAAAAGAAAGGGTACAACCCAAATTGATAACGAATTAATTTTTGGATATCTAGAAATAATTCTAAACCTTATACAATAGTCATTTTTTCACTTGATTGTAAAGCAAGAAATTCAGAAATACTAATTTTTTGAGTCTTTTACAGTTTCAGAACATTCCTACCAACCAGGGAATGGAGAAAGGAAATAGTAATCGGACGATTTTGAAGTGCTAAATTTCCGTTAACTGATGTACCACCAATAAGAGACAACCAAGTGTAATTAAAAATGTAAGTAAGGAAATAAATGAGAAAGACTTATACACTTTGGAATCATTGATATATTTGAAGTTGGAAGCTATGAAACCAGAAAATTTCATTCAAACTAGAATCTAACAGATCAAGATGTACTTTACAAAACTTAAGAGTTTTGAGAAGATAGTTGAGATACTCTAGAAAATTAAAGTATTTCAAAATAAGCTTTCACATGAATATAAGGCAAAACAGATATATTAATTCCATATAGAAAATATTTTGAGGAATAATTTGTAAATCAGGCGATTAAAAAAATTTTAATAGGATGAAGTTATTGGTGATTTCAGGTAAAATGTAGTGTGGGGTGGACAGTAATGAGGAGACGAAATATGACGAAATGTAGTAAGTTTCAGAAATATTACTGGAAGTGGAGGAGTTAGAGAGAGCTAACCTCCTAAGTGATGGTTATGAAGGGTATTTTGCAAACCATTCTGTTATACTGAAATTTTGAGCTAGTATTAATCACATCCATTTCATCCCATGTCATAAATGAAGAAGACTCTTTGAGGGTTTATTGAGTAAAGATTTTTATATCACCCAACAAAATTTAAATATAGAATTACTTAGTAAAAAGATTGCATGCCATTTAGTAAATAGGTAGTATCCATGTAACAAATCATATGTCAAATTGCATGACTTTTATGTCTGTATTAGCATAAAAAGTTTACCAAGAACACTTTGCTATTGAGTAGTTCCTTGTATTTGGTTCTTAAACTAATTGTGGAGAATTCTAAGACTTTCTGTATACAACTAACTTTTCAAAATCCTTACCAGAAATTCAGGCATTCTTCAGTTATAGAGTGCAACTTATTTTAAAAATTAATAAGCTCTAGCTTGTATTTATACAAATAGAAATGTTTGGTAGATCCTCTTTTCATACTAAATCTGATGCATTACTATTCCATTTGAAATGACTACATTATTCTTACTCATTTAACTAAGGCACCTTTTTAAAAACTGTGATAAGAGCTAAACGTGTCATAAATTTTTTAAAACAATTTTTATTTATTTTTAAGATGTGCTAAGTTAATGTATGAACCCCCATGATGAATGTGATAATCATGTACTTTCAACATGTAATAATAAATTAATAATTTTAAAAAATTTGGAAAAGTGGCAATATTTATGTTCACTCATGACTAATAGGTTTATTGCACTCTCAGTAAATTAAACACTGCTATCCTATTTTTTAAAATACTATTAAAATTCCTTAGATTTTAAAGTTGAACTAACCGTTGCTTATACTTGCATGGATTATTGTAATTGTGATAAAAAACAAAATTATGGAAAAGTTCTAAATTTTATTTTATTTCCTTCTAAAAGTTAGTCTAAGACTGACATAATCATGGTTATACATTGGGAATAATGGGACAGTTAGATAAAAATGCAAATGCATGAAAATAAAATAAGTGTTTCAATGAAAAAGAAATGGACCAAGTAAAAGAGTTCAACAGTTAAGTGGCTGGACATGGTAGTGCACACTTGTAACCCTGAACTCGGGAGACTAAGGCGAGAGTACAGCTGAGTGTAGAGGCCAACCAGCGCTGCAAGTGAGTTTAAGGCCAACCTGGAACACGTGGTGAGACCTGTCTCAAAACCAACTGACCAACACACAATTCAAAATTACGTTCTTACATGTGAATAGACGTCAGCAGGGATGGAAAAGAGGGCATATCTAAGGATGCATCAAATCTTCCTTCATTTTCTGATAAAATAAAAATAAAATAGTAAAATAAAGGAAAAATAAGATAGTAAAATAAAGCGTTCCAGCCCTTGGTTGGTCTTATAGTTTTCTGTAAAGAACAGTATTGATATTTCCTTAACACGCCCAAGATCGCAGAAAACTATTTCAGCTATTTCCTTTGAGATTTCTCCTTTTTTGGTAATTAATACTGATATACTGGCACTTTATTTGGCTGTTAGGACTACAGTTTTGGTCATAATCTGATTGGGTTGCTCTAATAATTTTTAATTAACTGGGTAATTTATAAAAACTAAAACAAAAACCTAAATGGAACGTCCAAGATCAAAGTACCCACAAATCCCATGTTTAGTGACAGTCTGTTTCCTATGTTCAAAGGTGATACCATCTCACTTGTCTGAACATGTTGGGTCTATGCAGTTTTCTGGGGTATTTATTTATTTATTCACTGTGGTACTGGGGTTGAACATATGCCCTCTGTACTGAGCTACATCTCCAGTCATTTATTTTTTTCTTTCGAGATGAGAGTCTCACTAAGTTACCCCAGGTGGGACTTTCAGTATCCTGCCTCAGCCTCACAAAGGGCTGTGACGACAGGCAAGCCCCACTGCATCAAGTTTAGGATCTTATGTGGAAGGAGCCCGGTGCCATTCATTATGGTTCTCCCCTCGTGACATCATCATACCTTTAAACACTTGACCCTCTAATAACACCATTTTACCATTAGATTTTTATCATGAATTTGGGGAAGGGGCACAAATGCTGGAGATATGTAAGAGCTGTGTTTTTATGAAAAGGCAGTCTTTTTAAAAATCTTTCCTATGCTAACTTTAAGGTCCCATAAAATGCCCATCAATTATCGAGAAAATCAATGTTATGGGAGTTTTTGACAGCCTCCTAATTGCATTTCTATGAATTCCTTAAATCCACCTTGGTTTGAAAATTAAAGTCATACATCATAAATCAAAAAAATTATAAACACTATATGCCCTTTTCTGTGAATGAAAATCAGATGCATCTATGAATGTTTATCATTGAAGAAAAATGTTTTCTTAAGTACTTTTCTTATTAGATTAAAGCCTCATAGCAATGAAATTTCCAAACCTCATCATGTGAAACACATTTGAAAGCTATTTGGAAAATCCTTGATATAGGATTCAATAAATCAATTTATTTTCTAAAAGTTTCTATGGCTTCTGTGAAATGCAAAGTGCATCTTTGTGACCAACTTGTCCATTTTTAACTCCAACTTTATCAGTTGTTTCTCTGAATCTTGTTTTCTTTAGTGCACAGAAGCTTGTAAGTTGGATATATCCTCATTTATCTATTTTTGCCTTTGTTTTATGTTTTGGGGAGAATTCTAAAAAAGTATTTGCTATACCGATGTCTTGAACTGTTTCCCCTAAGTTTTCTTTAAGTAGTTACAGGTCTTACATTTAGATTTTATATCGATTTAGACTTGACTTTTGTACAAGTTGCAAGGGGTCAAATTTCAATCTTCATCATGTGGATATCTAGCTCTTTTAGAATCATTTATTTACATAACTGTGATAAACTAATCTGTTAGGAAGTCAGATAGTAATTAGGAATGGAATAAAAATAAGAATCAAATTATATTCATCTCAATTATTGTTCTTTCTGAAAGCCCCTGTTCAAAGACATGTCTGGTGCATTGCATGCATTACAAATACAGCATTATTCGGAACTTAATTTTGGTTAGAAATAAAATTTACGAATCCATTAGCAAAGTAAAATTATATAAAAGCTCTTACAAAGATGTTTCTCAATAATATTTACCTCCATCTACATGAGTTATTTTTCTCATCCAAAAATAAGTAAAAATTGCAACACTAACACTAAATCCATAATTAGTATGGAGGAAAAGACAAGCAGAGGGCATTTGCTACAATGTCAGTCGAGTCAAAGGGAGATGCATATTATGGAAAAGTTAAATATATTACAGGATTGACATGTCCCAGTAATGAGGAATAATTTTATTAATCTTTCCATTAGAGTAAGCAGAAAGTTCAGTCACATATTCTCCATCAATTGTTTTGGGATTTTGTAGAAAATATGATTCTTCCCATGCTTATTTTATTTATGAGTTTAATTTTCAAAGTCATCTGGGAGTAAAAATGAAGAGAAAGAACATCTGTCATCTTATCTGTTAGCAGGAAAATGGTTAATTCAAGTTTATTCCTATGTACTTTGTACTCAAGGTATTGCAGCATGAGAATATAAATTCTACTATAGTTCAAATATAAAGCAAAAAATGGGTCTGGTCTCTAAAAGATGATTGGCAATTACTATGGTTCATTTGTTAACCCTGTTTAGCCATGGTAAAGATAATAATGTGCCATAGTCAAGATGTTCTTACCAGTTACACATATAAATTTCAGTTATCCATGTATGGTATGTAGCTATAGATAAAATAGCCTTACAGTTTTGCATGGAGAGTTTGTTTAATGCCAGAACAAAACAATTGGGACGAAGATTCCTATATTTTGAATATAGATACTGTCCCACACAGTTTTATACATTAAAACTTTTTCTCCAGAGTAATGATTTTAGGATACACTGCAAGCATTGAGTAAGTAGTGCCAAGTGAGAAAAGTTCAGGTCACTGGAGACATGCCCCAGAGGCTTACTATGGGACACTGCTCTCTCTCTTTTCTAGTTTCTCTTCTGCTGCCTGGCTCATGAAGTGTGAGCTTCACCTGCACTCTCTAGTCTTGTAACGATGTACTGTCCTTGCCAGAGGCCCAGAGCAATAATGATTTTAAACATAAACCTCCTGAACTGTGAGCCAAAACCAGCCTTTCACTTCATTGCTTAATTACCTCAGGTATTCGGTTACAATGATGGAAATCTGACTAGCACAAAAAATTGGTGCCAAGAGGTATGGCTATTGTTGGAATTTATCTACCCATGTGGAAGCCATTACCATTGTTTTATGGAAGATATTTGGAAGTGTTTGAAGGAGTAGGTTAGGAAAAGCACAGAATGCTGTGGGTAGGAATTAACAGGTGATTCTGGTAAAGGCTTTAAAAACTCAGAAATGTAATAGAAATTTGAACAGTAAAGATCACGCTAATGAGGTTTCCAATAGAAATAAAGACTATTTGAAAACTGGATAAGTATTAGAAGACCTCCTTGTTATGTCCTGGAAGAGAATATGATGCATTTTGTTCATGCCCTGATTGTGGGAAGCCAAGTTTAAAAGTGATAAAATAGTCTATCCGCCAGAGAATATTTTCAGATTGCAAAACATCAAGGCTGTGACATGAGAGTTAATAGTTGTTTTTAGAAAATTCTACAGTGAAAGTAAGATGTAAAAGGTAGCAGACTAGAATGATATCAAAAAATTTCCCCTTTACCAGGAAAAGACTACACGCAAAGGTGCTGCCAAGAGGGTACAGATTGCCAAAGAGATGAATTCCAATTAAAGGAAGCCAATAGAGAAGATTTGCATTGGGACAATAGAGAAGATGTTTCTAGGGCATCTCAGAGACAGAGAGAGAGACAGAGAGAGACAGAGAGAAATGTTAATTTCTCACATCAGCTCACATGATCATAGAGGCTAATAAGGCCTACAATAACCATCCATTTGTGCAAGTCAGAAAAACCAGTAGCTGCTTAATACATAAAATGAGAACCCTCAGAACTTGAGAGTGACTAATATGCAATACCAGTGCTCAGCCTGTCCCCACAGCTAATATCCCAGAAAGTCACTAAAGTGTTCAAAATATGAAGCATTTCATGCCTGGTATGCACAGGCAACAAGAGCAGATAAGCACACTGACTTGGGAAGGGACAGCACTGGTAAGAGATCAGGTTGCCTCCCTTTCGCTTTTTCTGTTCCATCTGGCTGCCCATAATCTGTGTGTGTGTCCCAAGTAGTTCATTTACCTGCACAACAGACTTCTTTGGACATATCCTGACAGAGACAATGACATGGCCTCGCAGACACAATCCTTCACCAGTTCTCTACACATTTCTTAGTCCACGCAAGGTGATACCCAAGTTTAAGTATCACAAGGATATTCATTATAGTGGACAAATGATTTAATCATCACTCTTAACAAGTCCATGCTAATGTGAACTTGAGGAGAGAAAAGCGTAGAATCTGTAAATTACACAAAACAAATTATCAAAGTCTAACATATGGGTCTGTGTAATAGAACAAGAGACTTTAAAATGACAAAATTACTCACTAGGACCCAATCTCTGTGAGGTAGAAGAAATGATATAAAGGGATACAACTTTTAACAGTTTCAATATGTTTAATAGCAACTCATTTCCTTATTTTCTAGGTTTTCTCTGCATAATTTATAAATAATTACTGTATCACTTTTTTTAATAAAGTCATGCATTTAGAAGATTTATCAAGCTAATTTGGTCATCTCTATGCTATTAAACTTGATGGTACCACTGAGCAAATATAGAGAATAAAATTAAGCTTTCTCCTATTGCATTTGAGGAAAGGGACACCATGAACTAAATACAGTGAAAAAAAAAAACCTACTTTTTTTCTTCCTTCTTTTTCATTCAGTTCCATCCATGTTCTAAGTAAATTTGCTTATTTTCTAAATCACTAGCCTATACTTTTTCTGCTAGATTCAACTTAGTTTCCTCACAGTTATATTATTTGCCACAGTTTCATGTATTCTAAACAAATTCTGTACCTTTTCAAAAGCATACCATTCCTCTTTGAACTTCCTCGATCTTTTTCTGGTGAATACATTTTCACCTGCGTTAAGTCATGTCATGTACAGACATTCCTCCTCTAACGGTTGTTCAGACTGTCCACTGACACGTAGTGTTCAGACTTATGACACAGCACCCAGACTGATCTTTTTTTTTAAATTTTTTCTCACAGTTGTGCCCATCTTGTTTATAAAGTCTCAAAGTCTTTATTTTGTACAGTACACCTTGTTTATATAGTACTGCAATTCTTGTGGATTATACTGTACAGTAGAGTACTATAGTTTCATGTTGTGTTATACATTACTGCACTGCATGTGAGAGTTATGTAAATAAGGGGCTTGGGGGTTTAGCTCAGTGGTAGTAGAGTGCTTGCCTAGCAAGCGCAAGGCCCTCAGTTTGATCCCCAGCACCGCCCTCCCTAAAAGAGTTATGCAAATAGAAGCAAAGTTACCAAGTTGGAGTTTCCTTTGACCATTTCTTCCTTCTGAATATTGTAATGTTCATGCTATGTAGAATTCCTCATTTAGTGACCATTTAAGTAACAGAGTAGTGGCAGGAACATATAACTTGTCCTTAAACAAAGAATGTCTGTATTGTTTAGGGTACTCTAGAGGAACAGAATCAATAGCTGGAGTTTTCAGTAGCTGCTCAGTCAAAGAAGGTGGAAGCCACAGAACAAGAAGGATCAACGAAATGGCATGTCGATCCTCATGCCTCAAAGACTCAGGGCCTCAAAGCTCCTGGGAGAGTTGCTGTCTAAGATGGTGTTTGAAGGATAAAGAAATCACGATGATATCCACAAGTATTAGGAAAAGACATACCCAGTGAAGAAGAATGCAGCTCTTCAAAACACGTGCCAATGTGTTCTCTTTATTCCATCCTGGTTACAACCCTATCGGATGGTGCCACCCACAACTGGGCGAGTCTTCCCCTGCTGGACTATATACCAGTCATCTCTGCAAACATCTCACAGACAGACCTAGAACTGTGCTTTACTAATCTGCTAGGCATTTCCTAATTTAGCATGATTAATGGACACATACAGGAAAGAAAATTCTATCAAGACAGTGAAAGTGTCATTAGTTCAGCTCTACTGGTTAATGATAAGAAGCCTCAAAAAGTAGTGTTTAATGATTGAATACTTGACTTCACAAGTTCAGTAATGCAAATTTATAGTTTCTCAGACTTAACCAGAAATAAGCATAGCATCTCGTAACAGAGTTCATAGACGTGTACTTAAAAATGAGAGTTAGTTGCTAATTTAGTATGTGAAATATGGTTGCTGAAGAGAATGAATAATTGTGTCTGTACATGGTCCCGTGTAGGCCATGGCATGAGGAGACAGATCATCTGAAGGATGCCTGGTGAGCCTGCAAACAAAGTAAAGCAAGTTTTATTATTTGAGTATCCCATATTAGCAATTTTGAAGAGTCTTTCACTTTCATTATAACAAGAGAAATTTGGGTCAAGTTCATTGGGGAAGGAGATCAGGAGATGGAGGAAACAGAGAAGGAGGGAATGGATAAGGAATAAACAAAGGAACTGGGATGTATTATGCACACGTTCCAAATCCACACAAGGAATGTAAACATTATGAACTGCAAACTTGTACAAAAAAAAAAATGGTTCAAGGAATAGGTGGAGGGGAGAGGTAAGAAAGGGGATTAAAAGAAGGAAATAAAATGTGTTATGCTGTGCCAACTTCCCACAAGTAATGTAAACATTATGCACTACATAAATGCACCAATAAACTAAACTAAAACATAATACTCAAACTAACAAACTATCAAAAGTTTATATTTTGAAAATATCTGATGATGGCGAAGGTGTGGTGAATTAAATACTGCTCGTGCAAACATTTTGAAGACAAGGCTATAATAGTGGGAGAAAATATTCCATTTTATATATCCTCTTGAAAACAATTTCACTTTTCCTTAAGCATCTGACATCACAAGTATGCAAGAAATATCAAAATAATAACGGGTTTTTTTTTTTTTTTAGAAAATAAATGACAGATCGTGTTTATTTGAGAATTTCAATACAAAAACGAGGCTAAAAGAAATAGGAGCAAACTGAAGGTGTAAGTTTGGTATAGTTTTATAGTTCACAAAACGATTTTTTTCCAGTTTCCTTGTGGCACTTGACTTTGGCTCCTTTTATTTACAGTAGTTTCCTGTTTTCATAAAGGATACATTTGCAGACGCCCTAACAGATGCCCGAAACTACAGACAGTTTTGAGCCCTACATACACTGTTTTTCCTATATATACCCATGAGAAAGGTTAATTTATGCATTAGGCACAGTAAGAAATTAACATCCAATAATAATTGTACAATTCGAACGACACACTACAATATGAAAATTCACCCCTCTTCCAGTGCTGTGAGATGATACAACACCTACCTGATGGGATGAACTGAAGGGAAGACACAGGCATTATGAGCTGCCTCGGGCCACGAGGACGATCACCGGCTTTGTGACCCAGGACCACCTCCCGCCCGGAGCGAAACCAGGCAGCGGCTCCGAGCCAGCCCTCTGTGCCTGCTGCCGAGCCCAGTGCGCAGGCGCAGACGGAGCCTCCCGGCCCCGCCCCTCTCTTTGTTCCTGAAGCTTCGTTGACTCCGGACGTCGAACCTGTTTTCCACGCTGAGAGGCTGAAGAACTGACAGGACGAAGAAGGCAACTCAAGGTTTGTGGGGAGCCTGGTGCATGTGGGGGAGGAGTTTAGAAACTAGCAAGCTTTGGGGCAGAGACCTAGAGCCCGGAGTTCAAGGCCGCAACGCCCCGCCCCCACCCCGCCGCCACCGACCACCTTAATGGTCCCGCTTCCCTTTTAATTTAACGCAAACTTGCTGGTTTCTAAACAACCAACAATATCTTGCTGTATGATGGCTATTCCTTGTTTACCGTTAGGGAAGTTAAATCGGAAGGTCTGGGAAGCTTGCCCAAGGTATGATATCGTTGTGGATGTATTTGAATTCGAATCCAGCCCTATTATATAGTGTTGATCCTCTGAAAGAAAATATAGATGTTATTCGCTTTCTAGACTATTAGTGCTTTTAATCAGTTTTTCAAAATACTTATCTGCTTTTCAAATAAATTTTATTTAATTGCTTATGCAAATTTTTCACTCCAAAGAAGCTAGGACGATTAAGATTAATATAATCGTGTAAGGTCAATTATGACTTTAGTCTTGGAGATCTTTACCTACTATATGATTAAGCCAGGAAATGTGAAATGCAAGGAGATGCTTTTGTTTGGAAACATCTCTTGTATTGTATCGGGCACAGACTACCTAGTTCTGAATTTCTTCTTTTGTGAGAACAATAATATCTTATTCTCAAGTCTAATTGGCAAGTGAATTTCATTACTGGGTGTCCAATATTTTTTTAATTGATAACCCACGCTTACAAAAACAGCTATTTTATTTTACAATCTTCTCATTCCTAAAAGTAATACATGCGAATATGTAAAATAATATTATGATACTACATATTGATCTCTTTATTTGTTGCATATTTCTCTCACTACATTCAAATTACAGGGGAAAGTACTTTGTCAATTCTTTTTACTGATGAACCCTCCCTTGTAAAGTAACCTGGCCACAGATCTAGGTAGTCAGTAAACTGTCCTGAAATTTTTTGGTGGAAATTTGTGTAATGTATTGTTGGGTGGAAAAAGAAAGTTGCAGAATGAGAAGCAGACAACCTGGCATTAGCCATGTGAACCAGGCTCTCTAGGTGTTAGTGTCATTGCTTCCTTGAGGTGGAACTACAAATTCTCTTTCCCTGCAGTCCCCAAGTTACTCAACTCTCCTTTGTATCTGGAGTATTTCCCCATTTTCAGTATGGAACAGATCCTCAATTTATAAAGAAGAGACAGGTGAATCTAGTTTTCATTTTTTGCAAAGTTTCACTTATCGATTTATCTACATAACTATGTCTGTGTATTTTTGTAAAGTAAATAAGTGTAAATCTAGTAAAAATGATTTATTTCTTTTACATTTCCATGATACTGAAATCATTCACCAAAGCCTAAATATTCCTGAAAGATAATTTAAAAAATAGATACGACTAAGAGATCCACAAGAAAAGAATATAGTGTAGGCTGTATATACAAAATAATCAAAATGCTTTTGGTTATCTTCGACTCTTTAGAAGAAATTTGACATTTATGTCTGATCAGAGAAAATTACCCTAAAATAGCCGATTCAAAGCCTATGTTCTTTGGGTATTTTTGTCTTTTGTTTATAAAATAGAAATTATTGTTAATCCGTGCTTAAACATAATAGGGGTTTTTGATTAATATCCAGGTAAATACAACTGATTTGACTTTAATTTTTTTCTTTTAAACTATATTTTATTTAACAAACAGTTCTATCATTTATATCTCTTACCCTTTTCCACTAAATGGTATATGACTGAATATGATCATACAGTAGAATGGAACATTTTAGTTTATTGATTTTAGAAGTATGTATTATCCGAATAGCACATTAACAACAAAATTATTTATTAATAAAGAATAAAATGTTTTGAGAGCTCTTTCTAAGTAGTGACTAAAGGAATAAAGATTGTAAAGTCTATACAATCATGAGTTCAGTGGTCGGTACTGAAACCAATGAGAACTAGCTTAACTTGGCAAAAAAATTAAGCATTTCAACATTATCTATAATCATAATGCCATAAAAAAGCTCTAAACTGCTGAAAAGATACACATTAATAGCTGGAGTATCTTTTAATTGTAACTGTATGCATTTAAATTTTAATAATGCAATCTCATTAAGTGCAGCATTGAAGTTTCTCCTTGGTTAAAGATGGTGTTAAAGTCCCTTTTGCCCTTCAATTATTATAACTTGGATGATGCTTTATGAAAAGGGTTAATCTAACTTTAATTAAGTTTATTTAATTAAACTTCAACCCATTTTTAATAATTGAATGTGTAATGGAAGTCAGACTTGCAAGGAACCAAATCATCTTTGTGGCATGTAGTTCTTAATTGGAAATGATACAGTGTTTCTAAAATGAATTATTGTTGGAAGGATGATATCAAATGCTGAAGAAACATATTTATATCAGATATCCAGAAATACTTTTGCTCCTAAACATCAAAGTATGTGGTTCTTAAAAATTGGCTTTATTAAAATCTTTCAGTAGTTTAAGTTTTTCATTATAAAGAAACAAATGGATATAAGTAAAGAGAAATCCAAATGACTAGAATTACTTATCAATAAAAAATGATATGAACATAATGGTTTTAGCTCAATAAATATAGCTGAGTTGTCACTGAGATTTCACTTTAATTTTTTAAACCAACTTGATATAACAAATAAACTTTTCAATAAGTACCTTTAAGTTCAATTTCTAAATTTGCATGTATATCCAACTACCCTGAAAGTATTCTGTTGTTTCATTATAGTTCTGCATATTAAAGCCAAATTATAAAACAGAATTATGTTTAGTGGCTCTCCAAATCTGAGTAGATTTTATTTCAGTTGGAATACAGTGTAGTCTAATAATCTGAATTTGAATATCTGTCTGGTTACTTGATTCAGGTGTTAGATAATGTGTTGAGAATGTCTTTAAATAGGAATCGTGTTGACTTTCTTGATATTTCTCTATCAAAAAGTGGGTAAATTTTAAGCAATATAATTAATTTCTTCCCCTGAAAGTAAGCCCATCATACCAAAGTTTCTTATGACGTAGAAAAAATTGCTATAGTAATTAATCTGATAGCATTTTAAATAAATTAAAATAAAATTACTAAATGTTATAGTTACATTTTAGAATGCAGAATTTATTTCTCTGAAATATATAAATACATATACACACACACACACACACACTCCAGGCATTTATACTAGTCCATTTCTTGTGACTGCTGACAGCATACTACAGATAGCACAAGATAAAGAGAGTCAAGCAGAAGCATCCAGTGATGACTTTTTTTACCGGAGAGTCTGGGGGGGTCACAGGGCCTCTGATTGTGAAAGATAAAAAAGTGATCATGTGCATGTGTGCATGTCTGGCCTCTTCTTGCTTAAAAAACCCACCAGGATTCATTATTGGGTCTTCATTATATGAACTTACCTAATCCTCCACCACCCAAATGCCTAATATCTAAACACCACACCTAGATTAAACTTTCGGTCTCTCAAGACTTGACAGGAAGGATTAAATTTAAAAACATGGAATCTTGGTGCACACTCAAACTGTATTCAAATCATAGTATTATATTCTTGGCCCGCAAGGTTGCTCCTTGTTCTCAAAAATGCAGAATACAATCATTGCACTCAAATAGTCCCAGAATTTTAACTCAGTCCAGAATTAACTCAACTATCCAAAATCTCATCTGAGCCTGAAAGCAGACTTCTTGTATTTGTGAGCCTATGGAATCAAAATGAATTATCTACTTTCAATACGTAATTATGGCTCAGTCACTGGACATATGGAATCTTATTCCAAAGTGGAGGAATATACAAGTAGAAAGGGAATCAGGTAAAAAATGGCTGAACTCAGCAGGCTAACAGTATCTAGGCGCTCCAGTTCTGGCATTTTGTGTCTTTTGTGAAGTGGCTGGGTGTGAAGATTTTGGGTAGCCTCACTTTATGGCTTGATTGGTCACAGGCTACATGGTTATTCCCCCATGCTGGTTTTGCACAATGCCTGCATCTTTCCTTTGTGGGAACTGCACTTTATTTTTTGCTTTACCTTTGTTCAGTTCTTGGTTCCTCATTTGCCCATGGTTCCAACAGGCATTGCCTCATTAGAATCTTTTGTAACAGCTTTGACCTTGACTTATCTCTGGCTTTTTAGGATTTACTTTGACATCTCAATGGACGATGCCATGACCCTTTGTCTTGCATTCTGTTGCAATATCAGCGTCATATGGATGTTAATACCAAGGTCTACTGTCAACATGTGCTTGCATCATGGCTTGTTGAATCACGGCTCCAAGAGCTAAACAGCATTGTACTGTACTAAAAAACCAAAATCCTGGGTTGGCTCTGGACTTAGTGACCGGTTGAGAGTACCGTGGTTTCGTGATACAATTCTTCCTTGGAAGCTCTGTGGGATTGTGATGGAGGACATCCTCAAAGCATTCTGGGATGTCCTTGAGGCCTTTTCCCAATTTCCCTGATTAAAGTGACTGGTTTTCTTCTATACATGCTAATTGTTTCAGCAAGGGGCTGTCTCTTATACCCTTATGATAGTCTTTTCTTCACTCCTTCGTTGGTGAAGATGCAGATTTGCCGAATCTTTCCACTTTGCTTCTTTTTGTTCCTCAGTCTTTCTGTAAATCTGATGGAAGGCAACCATACCACAACCTGAATGCTTCTCTACCAGATAAAAATAGCCTTATCATTTTTAAGTATAGTCTTCCACAGCATTTTAGCCCATGAAGGTAACATGGTTAAATTCTTTGCTACAGTGTAACAAGGGTAACTTTTAACTCAATTTCCAATTGAACCCTCATTTCCCCTGGAAATCAATTTGCTAGTCTCATCATCTGAGCCTTCAACATAATTGTCTATAATTTCTTGCTAAGACCATTCTAGGCTTTTTCTTGCCTGCTCTTCCAAAGCTCTTCTGACCTGTCTTAGTTACATAAATCTTAAGACTCCAATATTTTCAGATAACCATTATGAGCAACAATCCCATTTAGCACTACTTAATTTCTCTATTATTCTATTTTCTTTTCTAACATGGTCATATCATAGCAACCATGCATACATATATGTGTGTATGTGTCTGATTTCTTCTTAGAAAGCCACCAGCATTTAATCATACGAATTCCACGCCAGTGACCTTTGCTGACCCTAAATGTTTTCCACCACCTCAATATTTCAAATTTGAAATCACATTTTAACTAAAGGAGCATTGGGAAGCATTCAAACACAGTAAGACCATAATAGCATTCTGTATGATTTTAGCTGTTCTATACAATTTCATTGTTAAAGCTAGCCTGTTTTTGTATTATTTATGCCATTAGTGTTTTTAAAAGTCTTTCGCAGTAGCGATTGGGCAGTTTTAAAGACAAGTTGAGAACTTTCATGAGAAGTTTGATAGTCCATTTTAATTAAATAAGTGAATCAGTGTTTTCTTTAGTATAATAAATTTACTCTGTATTCATTAAAGAAAAAAATCATACTCTTCAACTGATTTCTGTTAGTTATGGGCAGAATATTAAAATTAAGCTTGGTAATTCATAGTAACAACAATTATTCATCTGAATAAGTTGGAAACCTTTGTAAAATAATCCATATTACATTTGTGAAAGAAATAGGAATTGACCTTGGCTAATATGAAAACATAGTAACTTGTTTTTACTTACAAATAATGCTTGCTACTTACATCTTTTTTTTTTTAACCAAGAACATGTATTGGTACATTATATACATAATGATCACATTCGTCATGGTTATTGTGTACCTGTACATGATGTATCTTGCTTCCCCCCCTTTCCAACCCATCCTTTCTGCTCCCCCCTTCCCTATTTACAACAGGTTTATTTATATTTTTCCATTTTTCCCTTCCCCCTTTCTTTCCTTTTTCCCTTCCTTCTTTTCATCCTTTTCCCTTTCTAGCTCTCTTCTCTTTTGAATATTATTTTTCTTTTCTAGTATATCTCTTACACCTCTTTGTCCTTATTTACACTTATGGTTTCTCATATCAGAGAAACAATTTGATATGTACTCAAGAGTGTCTGATTTATTTCACTTAAGAGTATGTTCTCAAGGTACATCCATTTACTTACAAATGTCTTTAGTTTATGTTTTTATATGGCAGAGTAGCACTGCACTGTGTAGAAAAACCACATCTGCTTTAGCCGTTCATTAGTTATTGGGCATTTAGGTTGTTTCAAAGACTTAGCTGTTACAAATTGTGTTGCTATAAACATGGTTATGCATATATCACTGTGGTATGGTGAATTTAATTCTTCTGGGAAGATGCCCAGTAGAGGAATAGCTGGAACAAATGGAACCTCTAGTTGTAGTTTTCTGAGGAATCTCCATACTGGTCTCCACAGTGGCTGGACCAATCTACGTTCCCACCAACAGTGGAGGAGGATTCCTCTTTCCCCGCAGCCCCACCAGCATTTGTTATTGGTTGATTTTTTGATAGTAGCTCTTCTTTCTGGAGTGAAATGGAATCTTAACGTTGTTTTGATTTGCATCTGTCGAGAAACTAGTGATTTTGAACACTTTTTTATGTATTTATTTACTATTTTTATTTCTTCATCTGAGAAATGTTTATTCATTTCAGATACCCATTTTTGGATTGAGTCTTTAAATTTGGCTGGTTTGATTTTTTTGAATTCTTCGTATGTTCTAGATGTTAGATCTTTGTCTGAGGGATGGCTGGCAAAATTTTTTTCCCAATCTGTGGGTTATCACTGTGCTCTATTGGTGATTTCTTTTGGTGTGCAAAAGCCTTTTAACAGGATGTGGTCCCAAGCACTGATTCTTCGTGTTATTTCCCATGCAGTCTGGGTTTTGGCTCATCAATTTTTTTCCTACCCCATGTCTTGGAGAGTTCTTCCTATTCTACTCTCTAGTAGATACAGTGTTTCTGATTTAATGTTTAGATCTTTTATCCACTTCGATTTTAGTTTAGTACGTGGTGAGATACACGTACCTAGCTTTAGTTTAAGGCATGTGGCAAGCCAATTTTTCCAGCACCATTTGTTAAAGAGGCTGTCGTTCTTCCAGTGAGGGTGTTTGGCTCCTTTGTCGAAGATGAGGCATTTGAGTGTGTTGGGAGTTGTTTCTGTGTCTTCTAATGTGTTCCACTGATCCTCGGGTCTGTCTTTTGCCAGTACCATGCTGTTTTATCACAGTAGCTTTGGAGTATCGTTTCAGGTCATGGATCGTGATGCCCCCTAACTTGCTTCTGTTGCCCAAGATTGTTTTTGCTGTTCTTGGTCTCTTCTGGTTCCAGAGGAATTTCATGATTGTCCTTTCCAATTCTATGAAGTATGTTAAAGGTATTTTGAGTGGAATTGATTTAAATATGTATAGTAATTTAGGAAGTATGGCCATTTTCACTATGCTGGATCTTCCTACCCAGGAACACGGTATATCTTTCCATTTTCTGATATCCCTTTCAATTTCCTTTTTAGAGTACTGTAGTTTTTGATATAAAGATCTTTTACTTTCTTTGATGGATAGATTCCTAAGTATTTCATTTTTTTTTTTGATGTGATTGTGAAAGGTATATCTTGTGCCATGTCTTTCTCAGTGAATTTTCTATTTGTATATAGCAATGCTGTTGACTTTTGGGTGTTGACTTTGTATTCAGCTATGCAACTGAATTTAGTTATGAAATCTAGAAGTTTTTTGGTGGAATTTTTGGGGTCTTCTACGTAGAGTATCATGTCGTCCACAAATGATAGTTTCGGTTCTTCCTTTCCTATCTTTATTCCTTTTATATCTTTCTCTTGTCTAATTGCTCTGGCTGATGTTTCTAGAACTATATTGAATAATATTGGTGATAATGGACATCCTTGTCTTGTTCCAAATTTTAGTATGAAAGCTTCCAGTTTCTGGCTGTTTAGTGTAATGTTGGGTGCTGGTTTGTCGTAGATGGCTTTTATTAGATTTAGACCGTCCGTTACTAATTTCTGTAGTGTTTTTATCATGAATGAGTGTTGGTTTTGGTCAAATGCTTTTTCTGCATCTATTGAGATGTTCATGTGATTTTTGTCTTTGACTTTGTTGATATGTTGTGTTATGTATATTGATTTGCGTATGTTGAACCATCCCTGCATTCCTGAGATGAATCCTACTGGTTGTAGTGTATAATTTTCTTGATAATTTGTTGCCTTCTGTTTGCCAGTATCTTGTTTAGAATTTTTGCATCTATGTTCATTAGGGAAATTGGCCTACAGTTCACTTTTTCAGTTGGATCCTCTTCTAGTTTTAGTATCAGGGTAATGCTTCCTTCCAGGAATGATTTTGGAAGTACTGCTTCCTTTTCAATTTCATTGAAGATTTTGAGGAACAGTGGTATTAGATCACCCTGATTTCTTATAGAATTCAGCTGTGAAACCCTCAGGACCTGGGCTTTTCTTTGTTGGTAGGTTTTTAATTACCTCTTCAATTTCAATGGCTGATACTGAGTTTTTAGTAATTTTATCTCTTCTTGATTCAGTTTTGGTTATTCATATGTTTCTAAAAATCTGTCCATTTCTTCAGTGTTTTCCATCTTGTTTGAGTATAGGTTCCTGAAGTAGGTGGTGATGATCCTTTGGATTTCTGTAGAATCTGTTGGGACTTCACTCATTTCACTTATCATTGCATGAATTTGGGTCATTTCTTTCCTGTTTTTTTTTTTTTTTGATAAGATCAGCTAGGGGTTTGTCTGTTTTATTTAGTCTTTCAAAGAACCAACTCTTTGATTTGTTGATTCTTTGTATTGTTTTCTTAGTCTCAATTGTATTAATTTCAGCTCTGATTGTAATAATTTCCTCTCTCATACGAGCTTTGGGTTTGATCTGTTCTTCTTTTTCTAGACATTTGAGGTTCAACATTAAGTTGTTTATTTGAGCTCATTCTGTCTTCCTGATGTGGGAGTTGAATGCAATAAATTTCCCTTGTAGCATTGCTTTCATTGTATCCCATAGGTCTCGATATGTTTTATTGGCATTATCATTTAACTGTATAAATTGTCTAATTTCTTCTTTAATTTCTTCTGTGACCAAGCTGTTGTTCAGAAGGATGTTATTTAGTTTCCATGTGTTTATGTGGTTTTTTTGGTTTCTGTTGCCCTTAAATTCCAGTTTCATTACACTATAGTCCAATAATATGCATGGGATAATTTCACTTCCCTTACATTTATTTAAGTATGCTTTATGAGCTAGCATGTGGTCTCTTTTGGAGAATGAACCGTGTGCAGCTCAGAAGAATGTGTATTCTGCTGTTGTAGGTTGGAATACTCTGTAGACATCTGCTAAGTCCATTTGTTCACAAATTTGATTCAGTTCTGATATTTCTTTGTTAATATTTTGTCTAGTTGATCTATTTGTGACAGTGAAGTATTAAAGTCATCCATTATAATTGTGTTAGTGTTTATTTGACCTTTCATAGTCCTCAATGTTTGCTTTATGTAGTTAGGTGCACCAATATTTGGCATATAAATATTAATGATTGTTATTTTTTCCTCTTGGAGTTTTCCATTGAGAAGTATGTAATGACCTTCTTTGTCCCTCTTAATCAGTCTTTGTTTGAAGTTCACTTTGTCTGAGATTAGGATAGCTAACCCTACTTTTTTCTGGGTTCCTGTTACATGAAATACTGTTTTCCATCCTTTGATTTTCTGTCTATGAATTTCTTTTCGGGTTAAACGTGTCTCATGTATGCATCATATTGATGGATCTTGTTTCTTGATCCATTCCACGAGTCTGTTTCTTTTGATTCATGAGTTGAGACCATTTACATTAATGATTACAGCTGTTATGTATAATTTAATCTTTGTTTTTGATCTTTTCTGTTGTTGTTTCTGTGTTTCACTTCAGTTTAACTGCTTGCCTTACCTGGTAGGTTCTTTTTATTAGTGTCCTTGTAATTACAGTTTTCTTTTTTCCTTTTCTAGTACGTCCTTCAAAATATTTTGTAGTGGTGGTTTGGAGGTCATAAATTTCTTCAGTTCTTTCTCGTGGCAGTATCTTATTTCTTTGTTGAATTTGATAGGTAGTTTGACTGGGTACATCAATCTGGGTTGGAGATTGTTTTCTTTTAAACCTTGAAACATTTTGCTCCAGGCTCTCTTTACTTTAAGAGTTTGTGCTGAGAAGTCTGCTGTGATTCTGATGGGTTTTCCTTTATAGGTAATTTTTTTTCTCTAAAATTTTCAGTATTCTGTTCTTTTGTTGAATTTCTGGAATCTTGATTATTATATGTCTTGGTGTAAATTTGTTTTGGCCATGGGTAATTGGAGTTCTGTATGCCTCACTTAGCTGTATGACAAGTTCTTTTCTCATGCTTGGGAAGTTTTCTGTCATTACTTCTGTAAATAATCGTTTTAGATCATTTGCACTGTCTCTTGCTTTTTCATTCACTCAAATCACTGTTGTATTGTTCCTCTTTGCATCCTGTTGCAGCTGTTGCAATGATTTTTCATAGTTTCCAGCTACTTTTCAGAGGTCTTCTCATTGTCACTAATTGCCGACCTGTCTTTTAGGTCTACCTTTCTATCTTCCCTTTCATGTAATCTACTGCATACACTTTAGAGAGAGTTTTTGATTTCTTGGATATCTGGATCTCTTCATGAGTTCCATTTCTTTACTAAGTTGAATGTTCAAATTTTCCATCATTTTTCTAAGCTCCTCCATTTTTTTCATCTGTGTCTACTTTGAATTCCCAAAGCAGATCTTTTGTTATGTTTGTCATTTCTTTTTTAACTTGAGCAATTATTTCTAGTCTGATGTTCTCTTTAGCCTTGCCTATCTGTTTTTTAATTTCTGCTGCTATCATTTCTGAGAGTTTGGTTAGGTATTTTCTGATTTCCTCTATGTCCTTGTCCTCTGGATTTGTTCTGGGTGAGCAGGGGTGTCTGGGGTTGTGTTTTACTTATACGTCTTGTCATTGTCTTTGTACACATATATATTTCCCTCTTTTAGTTTGTTCTCCATGTTGATTTTATATTTTGGTTGTGGGAGGTTTCATTAAGACAAGTATCAATGCTTTTCAAGGAAAAGTCTGTCTTTACTGTGTCTACCAGGTATATGTGGGTCTTGGCTCTTGTGTCCTTTATTTCTCCAGAGCTTTCCTCAGTGACATGGATATGATTGGCTCTACTTGGTATTGGTACAAAGCTCCTCAGCAGGCTACCAAGCTGCGTTGGAGTCACTGGTAGGCTGGGTGGGTCAACTTGGGTTTGGGAGAGGGTCCCCTCACAGATCTGAGGCTCCCTGACAGGCTGCCAAGCCTCAGTGGATTCACCAGTAAGTAGGCTGGTCAGGCCCTGATACTTACATCTTGTTCCTGTTTCTTTTGTTACCATATATATATATATAATCTGTCTGTAAAGTAAGTTACATGGTTCAAATGGAATATTGCATGATATTTCTGAGAGGAACGTTATCATCTTTAACAGTTTTGGTCATTCTAAATCAAGCTTCAGGATGCTTTCACAAATCATTTTTAGCTAGACACCATTTGTCAGTATTGAATTTGTGTACTCAAGTTATGTTTTGAGAGGTTAAATTACTGGAAAAAAGAACTGAGTCAAATCTAGAATGAACATGAAATTCAAGGATTAGAGCCGTAGGCCGTAATTTCATTCTTATCCTCATTGTTTTTCTTGAAGAAATTTGATGTAAATAAAACCTAATTACTACTGTGGGAACAACAACACTTTTAAATTTTGTACTATATTTAAAATATTTAAAAAGATAATCTGAATTGAGAAATACACTAGAACATCTTAATTTATTTTGGAGTCAAGTTTTGTAGGATAATTTGGAATCAGGTAATTGTTATAGGTAAAATTTAAGCCATTCATTAAACTAAACTTTGAATATGCTTGAAAGTTACTATTACTGCATACTGTAATTAACAAATGCTTATTAAAAATACTGAAAACACTTGTTTTTCTTTTGCTACAATCCAGTCTGAAAAATAAAGTAAGAAATAGGACTGAACATACAATAAGACTTTCAATCTATGATGCAAATGCTTTTAGCAGGATTAAAATTGGAATCTGAGAAAAACACCTACTCAAATTGACCACTCTTAAGTCCACCACGATATTCCATTACCTGTCCTTGAGTCTTTTACAGTGGCCTTTTTTTAGCCATAGTTTCCTGTGAATCACATGTGAAAACTATGTTAGCCAAAAACAAGAGTGTTTTGACTTGCACATAATAGTATTCAGGTTGTATTTATGATCTTGAAATCTGATTAATGGTTGAATAAATTATAAATAAAATATTTAAAATATTCTACTCTAAATAATATTAGTAGGGTAATGCTGATATAATTTCTTAGAATATTTTATTGAGCTTTTAATAAGTTACGTGGAAAATCTAACCACCAATTAATGCTAATACATTAGCATTAATTTAATAATTTCAAAACCATTTATTTACCCAACCTAGCAGTTTTTGCTTTAAAATATTTACTTCTGCTTAAGAAAGCGATACACTCCTGTGTTAAAATTACTCATCTGTCCTTGAATTTGTTAAAATTTAGAAATTTGTCAAAGAATATTACAAGAATGTACTTAATTTATTATTTAGACACAAATCATTATAATTTAGTTTAAAAGTACATATTTTAGATTTTTACTGTTTCCTCTAATGATTGGAAAATATCTATTTGACTAATGAGCTATTCCTAAAATTTTCAGTATGACTCTTTCTAGAAATTACAAATGTTTTATTTTGCATGTCGTGATATAATCTTTTCCCTCATGTGCAGTGTTCCAGTTCAAAAGGACCTGGATGGAAAAGAAGCTGGATGTGCCAAACTGGCACAAAAATGGGAGTCAGTCAATCATTCCACCATCTGGTCCCAGC
The DNA here is from genome assembly GCA_004026905.1 of Hystrix cristata. Taxonomy (NCBI): domain Eukaryota; kingdom Metazoa; phylum Chordata; class Mammalia; order Rodentia; family Hystricidae; genus Hystrix; species Hystrix cristata. The sequence continues at coordinate 16,469 of PVJO010008356.1, read as the reverse complement.
ACAGTCCTGACTGAGTTTTTGTACTTTGAACCAAAGGGGACCAGCTCAAAGATTGTAATTATCAGTGAGAAGAGAAGCTTGTGTTCCCGTGTTGCTCCCTATTTTAGGCTATTGGCCATCAACCTAAAGCACTGGCTTCTTCATCTGATTTAAATTCAGAACTTCTAGTTTCTCACAGATAATAGTTTAAGAAAATTATATTTTTGGTACTTTCAGTGTGTTGTTCTATTATGACCTCCAAATTTGGCTATACTTGATTGTATTTTCTTTTTAAAATGGAAAGCGATGGATTTTGGCAGCCGCCACAAAACAGTTAATGTGGTAAAGATATTCTGGAGCTGTTTCTTCATGCATTCCAGAGCAGGTACTGGCTGGAAAGCAATCAGCCCAGCCCCTCCATCTGTACATGCTACAGTCCTCCTATGGAGTCATTCCTCAGTTTTGTTTTTAATATGACTTCAGCATGTGACTTGTCCAATTTTTATATTGAGGGGGATATTTACTCACATATCCTCACACCAATCTGCTCAAATTTATTTTGTGTTTAGCTTTTTGGGGACATGAAATTATTCATTTCAGTATATATTTTTTTGAATAGTCCAGTGATTGAAATGTTGGAGGCAGAGAGAATATGAAACATTGAGCCTTGGCTAGATTTACAAATGTCTATTCTTATTGTGAATTGTTTGTTGATTTTTAACTTTACAACCTCATAAACTACTAATTTTTGAATTCAAATCATTGAATAATGGTATCCAAACATCAGCTACGGAGAAGTTATTTATTTATGAAGAATTAATCATTTTTAATGTTACTGCTTATAAAATATGACAGGATGGTAATCAAATTAACAACATTCCCTTCAACTTGGATTTCTATATCAGATTTCATATTTCTCAGATTCACCATTTCTCAGATGAATAGAAGGTATATTTAGATGAAAGTGCACTTTATTTAAATTATAAGAGGGCCTATACATACTTGTTACTTGTGCTGACATTAGAGGCTGCCTTAATTTAAATCTAGGGTTTGCTACTTATAAGTCCTGTGCCTTGGGTAAATCATGCTTAGAATTCCTTTCTGTAAACTGGGGAATTATAACAACCCAACCAAAGGATTAATTATAAGAACTACAGAAACTATATACTGTATAAGCCAATAGAATAGTTATTTATTAGTGCACATATAGTAAATAGTGATCTTTATTCTGAAAAATCTCTGTAGTGGAATGTCAGATTGGGGAGCGACTCATGATGTAAAATATGAAACATTCCACAAAGAAGTAATGCCTATACATGAAAAAAGGCAGAAAAAGAATCTGGTCGTAGTAGAAAGTATAACTCATATTAGAGTTGCTGCAGGGCAGGGCTCTATCACAGAAGTGAGATGACACTATTGTAACTAGGATTCTCCAGAAAAACAGAAGCAATAGGAACGATTGGAAGTGTCTACAATAAATTTACATCTCGATAAACCCATTATAAGTGAAAATACTAAGTTATGGAGCCTTTAATACACCTAGCCTATGAAACATGATGAAGTGACATCGTGTACTGTACAGTAGGCCTTGTTGTTTATCCTCATGTTTGAAGGAAGACTGGGTGTTGAGGAGTGCTGCCACTGCTCAGCACCATGAGGGAGTATCTGACTGTCTCTTACTGTGTGTCACTAGCTGGATGAAAGATCAAAATTAAAAGAACAGTTTGTACTGCACCATCATAATGTCAAAAAAAAGTATCTGTTAATCCATCATAATAGCCTAAAATTTGTGTCAATCCGGCATAACTCAGGATGCTAAGAAGTCCCAATATATGCAATTGGCAAGCTAGAGATGCTGTGTTATGTTTTTAGCCTGAGTTCGATGGCCTAAGAACAAGAAGACTGATGTCCCAGATAAAAGACAAACAGAAAGAGAATTTTATTTCTTAGTTTGAAATTTATTTAAGCCTTCAATGGATTGGATAAGGCACATGTATACTAAAGAAGACAATCTACTCTAATTCATCTACCAATTCAAATGTCAATTTTATATAGGAACACCCTCACAGAGAGAGACACACATAATCCGTGGACACATAGTTCAGTTAAGTATACCATTAAAATAGCCATCACCTTTAGTTTGTATCTAAAATTTTTGTGGGTACCAGTATGTAATGAAACAAATTTTAAAAAATATAAATTGCTTTTTAAAATACATTTTAGTTACTAATGCTACTTGTAAGTCTTTCATTAGATTACTTTTACAGAGAAAGCTACTTGGATGTATTGGTTTGTGCATTCCAAGCAGCTATTTCTAAATGTCAAGATGTTCAGAAAATACGAGTGTATTTTTTTCCATTTTTAAATATTTGAGGATGTTATGAGTAATTATAGCAACTATCTTTTTCAGAAATAAATGCTGTTAATTGATCTTAAAATAAAAAGATACCTTATAAAATGATACATATTAGATTAAGTAGAATTCACAGTTTTTTTTTTAATTAGTTCTTTTAATATTGACTGCAGTGAAAGCCTTTTGATGTTTGATGAATAGATGCTTTTCCTGATTAACATTTATCAGTATAAAGTAAGACAAACCATTATTTTCATATGGATAGTCAACCATGCTATTAAATACTTTCATTTGAGACAAGCACTCCAGTTTTTTTCTGGTGTATGTTGCTTCAGTGACTGCAAGAAAATTAACTTGAAGTTGTGCCAGTATCTTACTGGTATCATTTTTAAAAGACAACACTTTTGAGTAATAGGCACATGGCCATGAAACTAAACCCAATTAAAACCTTGTCAGTTACAAGTTCTGGTGTGATCTATAAAGTCAGATGACACTGCATTTGCGAACCTGAGCAGTGTTGAGCAGGTGTTACATCCTGATGTGATATTGACTGAGATTGAGAAAGCAGTACTTCATCATCTCTTTAGTGCTGCTTTATCTTTTTATTGGGTAAAAATATGTATCACATTAAGAAAATACGTCTGTTGTATGGTTTTTAAAATATGAATGTTGGGCCTAGGGATTTAGCTCAGTGGTTAGAGTGCTTGCCTTACAGGCACAAGGGCCCGAGTTCGATCCCCAGCACCGAAAAAAAAAAATGAATGTTAATCATATTTTATAAAGTAAAGCTATAAACAGGTGATATATTTATAAATAGATACTTTATATTTAAATAAATAGGTATTGAAAAACTAAAGGAAAGAGATATATTTCCCCTTCTCAGGGGAAAATGTTCAGGCTTGTTTCATTCTTAAATTTAAGTCTCTAAAATCTCTATATACTGTATGTGATTTTCTTAGTAAACATAAAAAAATTCAATTTTTTCAAATCTAGCATAATTGATAGATTATTAAACCCAAAGTTTTTCAGTGTGTGTGTTTACATATACGTGTGTGTATATATATATATATATATACACACACACACATACATATTTGATTAGTATAAGATGTTGAGAAAGGATTTAAAACATCATGCATGTCTAGACTAAATTGAAATGAGGTCACGAAATTCTTCAGCCCAGAGAAAGATGATGCTTGAGACTGCAGTAACCTAGGTCAGAATGACCCAGCACAGCAGGTTTCTGCGGACTCTCTGATGCCATACATATAAATAAACCCAGTAAAATGTTTTCCTTCTCATCAAAATTCTTACCTAGAAAATATAACAAGAGGGACCGATCTCCAGTCCATGTCAGTGTTTATGTCAACCAATGGAATTTAACATCTGGTTTGCACATCTCTCGTTCTTTGTTCCTTTTTATGTGTAAGTATCCAGACCACTTGGAAACTGGGTAAAAGCTAGTGTTCAGTGACTGGATTTCAATTCCCAAGTGGGATCATCTTCATATTCCCTGTAGTAAACTCTCTGCTCTCATGCTTCTTGTACTTCAACTTTCTTTTTAGATTGACAATATGAATATATAAAATACACATTATATATTAATGTAATGTATCAAAGTGTATTATACAAAGTTAACTACCAACATATAAGTGTGTGTATATAGTATGTATATTTCTGTTACTACAAGATGGCTGGATGTAAGTGAAACACTATTTAGGAATATTTAGGAATAATATTAACTTAGAGAGAAAAACTTCACCACTTAAAAACTAGTATTTTTGAGATATAGTTTTACATGTTATTTTGGAATAGTGAGTAAAAGTTTACTTCTAATATTTATCAAGTGTTAAATTGGCATACAGCAATAGCTTTTGTTGTGTTCTATGTATTGTATGTGACACATTGTATGTGTCAATTTTCCTGGACATTATAACTATTACTAATATGCCTTACTGGGGATTGAATCCAAGTTCTTCACACTGACCTATATTCTCAGACCTTTTTTTTTTTAATTTTCAGACAAGTTATCATTAATTTACTAAGTTTCCCAGGCTAGGTTTGAACTTGGGATCCTCCTGCCTAGGCTTTCCAGAATGGTGAGACTGCAGGCATGCTGTGTGCTTCCACACCTGGGTAATAATAGAATTCTTTGGTGCTCCTGTAAAACAAAACAAAACAAAACAAAAGGAGAAAAAACACCTCTATAAATTCATGGCACTTACAGTGCCTAGTACAACTGTAATATTGTATGCAAGTTCATCTAATATACATATATATTATGACAATCAAAGTAGAGAACACTTCTGAGACCTTCAGAAATTTTGAGTACTGCAGCCAAAGAATGTTTGATATGTTTCTTAAACCAAAATAATGTTCTTTGGGAGAATTTTATGTATATTTTTTCTGTCAGTAGTTTATTGCATGTGTAGTGTAGTGTTTCCAGGTAGAGGAATGTATGCAGCGTCTATTTACAAATCCTGCATATGCATTTTCCCTTGGTTATTTCCTGGGCTATTTCCTGGTTTTGACTATAATGAATAAACCTACTCTGAATACTATTTTCAGTGTCATTGTGTGGACAAATATTTTAATTGTTGCTCAATAAATACTTTGAGGTGAAATGGCTAGATCTTCTCTAATTGGGGTTTCCCTGTTTACAAAATGACAAATTGTCCAAAGTAGGTAGACCTTAGTCGATTTCCACAATCAACCTGTGGGAGTTTCAGTCTCTCTATTTCTTTTCAAACAATAGTAGCAGGTTTTTACTTAGTCATTTTGATATGCATACGGTAATATACCCAATGCTTTAGAACAAGTTTTCATGTTCTAAGAGGCCATTTATTTTTCTCTATCAGAATATCTCCTCAGTTTCTAACCCATTTTAAAGTGGGCTGATCATCTTATTGATTATGGAAATGTTTATGCCTAGTCAGGCAAGTGCAAATTAAAAGAAAAATGAAGTATCATCTTACACAAGTTATACTACACTCGACCTTAGCCAAAAGGCTGAGAAGCAATATCACATAAGTTATAATGGTATTACCAAATAAATGAAAAGTAACAAGTGCTAGTGATAATGGGAAGAAAAAGGTCAAAGCTGTAATTAGAGATGCCTGGGACCCACAGGAGTGTATTTTGTAGATGGGCACACGTGACACACTGGAGATCAGAAGATGGGTTGTGGTAGGCAACCTCTACAGCAGCCCGCAAAAGTCAGCCTCCTGCTACTCATGTGCTTGTATTCTCTCTTACTGGTTTTGGACTGGACATAGTGACTTATATATAATAACAATAGGGTGAAGTAATGAAATGTCCCATCTGAGATTAGTTTATACAAAGTTTCTCTCCCTCTCCCCTCTCCCTGTCCCTCTTTGGTTATTTTTGGGGAGCTTTCAAACTGAGTAGCTCTAGGAAGAAATCTATGTATGAAAATATGTTTTCAGTTAGCAAGGACCAGTGACCTGCAAAAAGCTCATCTCAGAGACCCATATTTTCCTTGGTGTGGTATTATGGTTTTTTTAAATTTTTGCTCTTATTTCTACTATTTCTTCCCTTTTGTCTATGAATTCCTTTATTCTTGTTTTTCTGATTTTCTATCATTGATACCATTTTGTTCTCTAATGTAAGCATTTAAAGGAATTTTTCTCTGTAATTATAGTTTTATCTGCTTATTTCCATATTAAAACAGATTATTTGTATTAGTAAAAGATAAAATAATCATTATTTTTAATCCTTTATATTTTCTTCTGCCTCAGGTTATATGAAATTTTTTTTGGCTTATTTTACCAAATATTTGAGGATTTTCTATAGATATTGTCAGTTTCAAATTTAATATTGTTTTAATTGAAAAATATAAAAGCTATTTCTGTAAAGCTAATATTCTACATATTTTCAACTATTTACATTAGCATTTGTTTATTTTTTCTCAATATGTACTCTCTAGCTCATTGAATAATAAAACAAAGATTGAGCAAACTACAATTATCAGGTGCAGTATGCCAGATATACCAATAAGGCAGTATCGTTGAGAATGTTGTTTAATGCTGTATTTACTGATTTTGGTCTCCTTTTTCCATGAAATAAGAAAAACGTGTGACATTTATGCAATGACTGTGACCATTTCTGTTTTTCAATTTAAATCTCTTAGTGTTATGCAACTTTATTATTAAAGTGGAAACTCATTCGTGATTTTTATATCTTAGGATTTGAACTCTTCTTTACTACATATTCTACTTTTATCTGATAATACTGTTTTCATGTTTACATGTTAGCATAGCTACTTTGAATTTTTAATAGCGTTTCACTTTACTGTTCCATTTTTAAATCAATGCAGTGTATTTAAAATTTTTATTTTATTAGTATATGTTTTCAGTACATAATTATTACATTCATTACTTAGAGTTGGCACATGTACATAGCACAGCTTAATTCTTTTCCCAGACCTTTTGTCTTCCTCCTTCACCCCTCCCACCATCTCTTGGTCCCTTTCTCTTTTGAAAAAGATCTATCTTCCTTCTTCCTATTATCTTTTATTTTGTTCTTCATTTATACTTTGGGTTTGTCATGTAAGAGAAACCATGTAATATTTAAGCATTTGTGTCTGATTTATTTTACGTAACATTATAGTTTCAAATTGCATCTGTTTTCCTACAAATAACTCAAATTTAACCTTCTTTATGCCAGAGTGGTATTCCATTGTGCATAAATGCCACGTTTCCTTTATTCATTCTTCTCTTTATGGACATATAGTCCTCTTCAAAGACTAAGCTGTTATGTATCATACTACTGTAAACATTGAGAGGTGCGGTGCATATTAGCGTAATACAGTATTTCGAGATCTTTCAGGAAGATACATATAAGGGGAATAGCTGGGTCAAATGAAATTTCTATTATTAGTTTTTTTGAGAAATCTCCATATTGATATCCACAGGGATTGTACTTTCAACCTACTGAAGGCTTTGTATTCATACCGCCTCTCTGTAGATGGCTGTGTTGGGCCAAGCTTCTAATTCATTTAGATAATTCTGCCTTTTAATCAGAGTGCTCAGCTCGTTACATACTAGGTAAATTGTGTTACAGTTGGAATTAAAGTTTACTCTATAGTTATCGTACTCTCCTTGTTCTCCTTTGTCTTTTGTTTTTCTTATTTTTCTGCCTTCTTTAATTGTGTTAATATTTTAGAATTTGTTTCTACTTTTACATAAGCTATTTGCTGCATTGTATTTTATTAGTGGCTTCTGTTTGCTTTTCAGTAGCTACTTTAGAGATTAGAATGTGTATCACGAAATATTTCAGTGTATTTATGTTAAATGTAACCATAGAAAAATGTAGGTAAAATTGCCTGTGATATTTTCCAATGGATAACTTCAGCTATCTTCTTTTTTTTTTTTTCCAATTTCCTCTCTGTTTTTTCTGTGTTAGTTCAGATGATTCTCATTCATGTTTACTGGTGCTTTACTTTTTCATATCCATGGAAGTATATTTCAGTTATTATTTCGTAATTTAAACATTTCCCCTGTGATCTATTTCTAAGTTGTTCTTTCTCTGCTGAGACATGTATTATATTTATTTTGAGGATGATATCCTTTCATTTACCATATTAATAATAACTGTTCAAGGCCCTTTTCTGGAAATTTAAACACTTGTGTTATTTCATGTTTATACTCTGCTTGTTGTTATTTCCCTTGACAAAGAATCACGTTTTCTTTTATCTTGGAATATTTACAATTTTTTGTTTAATCTTGTACATTGTAAATATACTAAAATGCTGTCTCTGAATGCTCTTACTTTGATCTAAATAGTGTTGTTTTCTTCAGGGAACCGTTACAGCTGGGCAGTGTTAAATACCAACTTTGTCTCTTCTGATCAAGATGTTAATTCAGATATCAACTTGGTTCTTTTTCTTTTCTTCACTATGTCCTTAGGTTTGTTATATGAAGATTGCTTACAAGTGACACAAAAACTTACATAATTTGTAAATAATACTGATATTCCAATTCTTAGACAATTTTTGTTCTGGAGTTTCTCTCTTAATTTTCAGAAGCTATTGCCATAACTGTATCTGACCGTGTCACTCCAGGAACAGCAAATTTCCTATTGGCTCTTTCTTTGTACTGTCTGTGCTGCAAGCGTAGCCTCAAAGACAAGAAATCCATTCCATGCTTACTCATTCTTCCGAAATTTGCAGACTCCCTCCCAAAGAAAACCTGTCATTATTCATTCCCCCAACTACTTAGGAATTGCTTCATTATTTGGTCAAGAGTTGTTACTTTTAGAGAGGGCCATCTTCTGTGATTTGTTCACTCAACTCTAAGAGAATATATATCACTTTTAAAAATTTACTGATTCCTCTTACAGATAACAGTCTAATATATATTAGCATAATTTTCAAAGTTATTTTCTTCCATTTAGTCATTTAATGTTTGTATAGACACTAAAGAGTTTAAAGTTTGGAAGATAAAAATGTACTTAGTATCTAGTAGACAAGTTTATTTTCCTTCTTTTCTTTTTCATAGCTTCAGTGAGAAATACTTTAGTTGCCCATTCAAATATTCATTCTGATCTGCCTTCAATAATGGATTTGCATGTGTACAAAGATTTATATAGTGTATATGGTACAAAAGAGCTGCATAATATGCATGTTATATATGTGTTTTATACACACGCCTAAAATTAGACATATATTGTGTCCTCTTAAAAGGAGCTAATTTGCCTAAGAAGGAGATGACATGTATTTTCCATTCCATTATCTTAGAATGTGGTCATATAATTTAAAAAGATTTTTATTTTTTACTTTGTCACTGACATGTAACTGCAGGAAATTTAAACAAAAGCTATACTGGAATTAACTGTGAAAACAATGACATGCTCTTCATGTGGCTTAGAAACTACACAGGGGTAGATTTTATATCTGAGATTTTATAAAAGCTGCAGAGATAATACTTATTCTGAATTCCCTTCCCATATAATTAAATATCATTTGTATTTCTTCATCCTGGAATTAAAATTGTATAAATTTCCTCATAATTGAGGAACTGTTCCCCTGTACACATATTAAACAGAATATGTGTACATTCCAAGTGGGCAAAGTTGAAAGGAAAAGCCAAACCAATATATTTCATTCCTGCCTCATCACTATAAAGGTCAGCTTTTTACACTATATAAAATTAGAAAATTCCTAATATTGGAGAGAAAAATACAGTGTATGTCTGAGGTTTTCTGCAAAGCAAAGATATATATACAATAATTAGATATATTTCAAATAATTTGAGAAGAGGAAATTAGCAAGAAATGATGTAAATATTTGACAAGAGGGAGAAAGCAGAAACATATAAAACACACTGAAAAAATAAAATTATTTCAGAGATCTAATGCTGCGTGGTATGGTAATGAAAATGTTTGACTAATCATAAAACTATGTTGCATATAAAAACCCCTTATCTCAGAGAAATCTTTGATTTAAGCTTTGAATTAATAGTCTCATTTTCAAAATATTTGTTTTATAAATTTATGTGCAATATACATCTTTTAGGTTTTAAATAATTTTAAGAGTTAAAATTGTGGACAAAAATAGAATATTTGTTCATATAAGAATATTACTCTAAAAATTTTAGCAGCAGTGGGGAAATTAGCTAAGTTATTCTATATAAGATATTTATATGGGTGGATCTGGAGGTCGTTATGCAAAATTATCCAGGCACAGAGGGACAAATATCATATGTTCTCCTTTAAATGTGAAAACTAATAACTAATTATCAAGGAGAATTGAATACAATAGTAGTCACTAGAGACTCAGAAAAGCAGTGGGGAGGAGGAAAATTCTGTAGGAGTACCCAACACTGTCAGGGGTCCGGTTTTTGCATAGAAAATTTGGATACCTTTTGGGTAAGGCAATGTATTCTATACTGTATTTCAAAATGACTAAAAGAGTATGAAATACACAGCACAGAAATATGATTCATGTTTGAAGAGATGGAAATGCTTATTGCAAATTTTAAGCATGCACTAAATTACTGTAACATACCCTATAAAATGTCCAAATATTTTGTCTATTATTAACAACAAAAAATGCCTATAGTTACAAAAGGTTGGCAATGATACCACACAACCAAATATATAAAACCGAGACCTAAAAATTAAGCCACCATAATTACATATTGATATTAATAGTTATTACTTCACTTTTAAAATTTTTGCATAGTAAACACAAAGTTTAACTTTATTTTCTTTAGAACTCTATGCTCAAGTGAAACATGTAGCTATATCATTATATATATATATATAAATTTATAGTGATATGTTTCTAAATGTCCTGTAATATCACACTGGGAAGGTCTTGTTTAATCATGCACAGAACCAAAGTCTTCAGTCTTGTATGTTTTTTTGCGGGGGGTGATGCTGGGGATCAAACTCAGGGCCTTGTGCTTGCTAAGCAGGCACTCTACCACTTGAATTAAGTCTTTAACTCCAGTCTTGCATTATCTGCTTGTAAAGTGTGGATATATAATTTTTTAACACGTTAGGTTATTACAATAACTAAAAATGGTGAGGAAGAATTAAAGAAGATGTTTAATACAGAAAACACACTTAAGACAGAAAAATATATTTTTTGTTTATATTTTGGTCAGTGTTGTTTTTTCATTGTTAGTGTTGATCGCCAAAAATATTTACACACAAGGTGTGCCTAATTTGTTTTTTAAATTATTGGCCAGAAGAAGGACTTCAATTATTTTTGTAATACCTTCACATTAAACTTTACAGCAAAGGAAACATTTACATTAATGCATCTGTATGCACTCCCGACCCTTGAATGCGTCCCAAGATGACTTATATATTTCATGAAATTTGCACACTGCTACTGGCAGTAGGATATAATGCCTAAAGGACTTGCCTATTAGGTAGTGAAATAGGTCAAACCATTACTCATATTTAGTCAAACTTGCGTAGTTCAATAAAATAGTCTAATGATTTTACTCAATATAAGGTAAAGTAATATATCACAAACTATGTGATATTTTTAGTTTTTATATACAAGATACACTAAATTTTGTGCATCTTTATTGTTATAGAACTGAAATAATTTTTTAAAAACTCAAATTACGATAAAACTTCCAAAAAAGAATATGCTAAAGAAGTTATCAATATTTATTAGAAAATATTTACTGTCTGTCCCTTTCATAAATTCACAATATAGTCTTGTAAAACTAAGAAAATATATTATTTGATTTGGTTATGTAAATGAGATACTGTAGTTTCAGTTTTAGATTTAATTTTATTCATAATGTGATCTGCCTTTCGTCTCTCCATTATAAATTCTCTCTCCATTTTGGGTCACATTTATGTGCTTCACATCCTTGAACACCTTAGCAACTCACAGAGACGTATTCCAGGCTTTTCTCTTTGTCATCCTCATTTAATTGCCCACTATGACATTGCTGAATATCTCTCTTGTCTTTGAGAGCACCAAATATCCATTATGTGTATTTAAACTGTAGTATTTTTCTTACTTGATTCTAGGAGCACAATATATTTTCCATGTATTTCTAAGAATCATGTGTTTTAAACTTAACCTATTTCATTCACTCTATTAAATAATGCTAAGGAAAATATCCATCATGTTAAGAAGCAGACAGAATCTTATAGAACCTTCAGAAATTTGATTCAAGAAATCACTGCTTAGATTTAATCTTTGGTTGGATGTATCCATGTCAAATATTAACAGGAATGAACATAGTATATTTATATTTGTCAAAGGGATATTGTACTTGTTTAAAATTAGTTGAAATTATCATAGTTTCTTAGAAATGTGAACTAAAACTTGTTATTTTTACAAGTGTTTGCTTTATTTTATTTGCTATTATTGATTTAGATTATAATTGTGGCTTTGAAATTGAAACATAAGTGACATAATTTTGCAATCACTAAACTCTAAGAAAGTAATTGCATTTTACATGAGTATCCTGCTTAATAATTCTTGAAATGCATTTGAAATTCCCATGAATGTGACACTAAATATAGTGTTGCTAACATTTGAATAAAGTCTTCAGGAATGAAGCTCTGTGAGGACCACTGCCTTTACTTCTTCATTTTGGTGATTTTGCTTGTGAAATTAGGACAGAATTAGTTTTTCATAGTATCCAGACAGAATTGTAGAATAATCTGCCATTGTGTGAGAAATTATAAAAGTATTCTGCCAGGCTACTTAATCAAATATGCAGACACATCTATTTTGATTGTTATCATGGATATTAAGTCCAGTTCCACTTGGTGTGTACAAATCAGCTCTGGCCATATTAAAGTATAAGGTTCCTGTACCCCTTTAAGTTCTTAGTATAATGATATGAAGGACATTTACTCAGATGCTTCATTTTTCCAAAGGTAGCTGGATGATAAAAGAATTTAGACTTATGTGTTAGGGAAATACCACTGACAAAATATAACTCCAAATTACTAATAAATTATCAAGATACTTCTTTTTCTTAGAATTTTTAAATTAGTAAGAACCAATTGTTCATTAACCTTGATCTCCCCAACCTTCTCCTGTGTATTTGGAGTTATGTCTACAATACCACGCCCCGAAAAACCAGTTTGATTCAAACCAGTTTGACTGTGACTACAAAAAGCTGCTCGAGCATCCAGGAAGACGTATTGTCTTGTTGGCATCAGTGAATTAAAGATAAATTATTAACTCCATTCAGTAGTCTTTCCTATATAACACAATTTAATTTTATATGATAAATAGTAACAAAAACATCAGCACAAATCATCTTAAATTATGATTTACATTTTTAATAAAATTTAAAGTCTGAAAGATTTATAAGACTTTTATATGTAAAATTCCCTTGTGCTTTCGATATTCTATATAAATATTGAAGAAAAATATCTCTGTGATGGGTACTTCCGTTCATTGATATCAAAGTAAAATTTTATATTTAAACACAATAGTTGGCAGATACTTTTTTATGAGGCGGCATCCTCAAGTAAAAGATTTTAACTGGTGTAAAAATACTATCATTAAATCCAACTAATCATAATTTACAAAATGTTACTGTAATTTCCCCTTATTCTTTTGCTGATAGGGAACCAATGATAGGAATATAGAATCTCTTTTTGGACAATAGAATCTCTATTGTCCAGTAAAAAGATCTCTTAGGGAAATTTTTTATACAGATAAAATAAATTATTAATGACATAAAGCTTAAATAATATTGATATAATGAAACAAATAGATACAAGTTAAAATCATTTAAACTAGGATTTATTATCAATCATATAGCCAAACTTACCAAAGAGATATAATATAAAAACAAAAAACTAGTGCTATAGTTATTTGTAGTAGTGTCCTCGAAGGTTAGAAAATTACTTATATAAATAACTTCAGCACTTGCAGATTTTGAATTTGCCAGAATCCTGGAAACAACTTTTCTAAATAGTACATATCAGACTGTGATTCGATATATGTACAGACACACACACACACACACACACACACACACACACACACACACACATGCACACAGGCCCCTCATTCATTAGCTTAGGTGTTCACTGTCCACACTCAACCCTGTAATGGTTGCTCTCTTTTATTGTTGCAAATAGGGTTGAGATTGTACTGAAGTGTACTCAATAGGTTTCTTTATCATGGAAATCCCAAGCTATGCTGTAGGAGTGACATTGATGCATTTCTTATGAATAAAATATAAATGGAAATCTATTAAGAGTTCCTGAAAAACTTTCCACATGTATGTCTATTGGATTCTTTTTAACTCTGTTTGAATACACTCAGGCAATATTACTTGCCAATAAATGATGAATTCTGGTCACTTTTTCATTGTAAATTATCAATTGGAGGGAAGAGGTTTGGTGCTCTAAGAATCTACTGATATAAGACATTGCTCTGGATGTTTGATCAGATCTTGAAACAATGAAAATGACAGATAAGAAAACACTGTGTAACTCTATGATGTAATATTTTGATACTAATTTAATTTTAAAGACTCTTAATTATATGTATGACTTGTACTTCAATACCACGTATCTCAGAAAATGTTATTCAAACAAATGAAAGACTTTTCATAGCATGGGTGTTTCTCAGAATGCTTTTCTCTTTTCTTCTTGGGGATATTGAAACAAATTCTTCAGGATTAATGTATAAAATTTGTGTCAAGTAAAACAAAGTACCAGTGTGCTTATTATGCAGAAGGATGGAATGTAGATAGTACATACTCTTTTAGGAACATTATTACACCCAGAGATTTGCAAAAGGAAGAAGCATTCAAGATATTACTTAACATCCAGGAAGCAAGCACAGAACCCAGTTACTCTTAAAAATGGTGCTCACAGATTAAGTGGTGCTTTCTCTTCTCTGTTTAAAATATCAAGAAAAATACTGTTTAAAACATGAAATATGCCAAAAAGTAGCTGTAAGATAAATCTAAATGATTAAGAAAATTTGTAGATTTAATAAACTATCCCACAATATCAACCCATATTTGAAGTCTAGAAAAAGCTGCCCAAATATGACAAATGTGAAAATATTTCACTATTTTAAAATTAGTCTTTGTCAGAAGATTTTAAAAAGCCTACCAGGATTTGGAAAATGTTGTGTTTGATTAAATTATGCATAACTAAAACAAAATAAGAGTGAAATAACACCAATTTTAATCTTCCTTGTAAAAATATAAAAGTTTAAAAATTCTTGAATTTTTATTGAAAAAATTGATTTTGTGATCTCACCAATTCAAAGAGTAATTAAAATGAGTAAGTTAGTGAAAGAGGAGGGATGATAAAATAAATGGTTGTCAGATGGATCCTATTTAACACTAGAATTAATGCTAATACATTGTTTGTGCTAGTGTCAGATAATGACACAAATAACATAAGGTGACAGTGCAAAAAATAAAAACATATTAACAGCAAGTGATTGAAGAGAGGTATATGAGAGTTAATATCACTTTCTTCTATAGAAAAGAGGCATAGGATGCTCTAAAATTGAAATACTGATTTAAAATAAGGATGATGTCTTTCATCCTATGTAGTTACTTAATTTTAGAAGAATTTTTAAACACTTTTGTTACCATCTTTCAGGAATTTTTCTGGATCATCACTATCATCATATTTTTGTTATTATTATTATTTGAGGTACTGGGGATTGAAAACAGGGTCTTCACACAGACCTGTGCCCCAGCCACTTTTGTTGTTTATTTTGAAACAGGATTTTACTAAGTCTCTAAGTTACCTAGGCTGGGCTCCAACTTGTAATCCTCCTGCTTCAGTGCTCTAGCATCCTGGGATTACAGGTGTGTGCCACCATGCCTCACTTGAAATGTTTTTACCGATTGCAATTTTTGACATTTTGCTTTGGGGCAAATGTTCAAAATATTTTAAATATAAAAAATATTAAACCGAGTTGCTTTAATTGAAAGAAATATTTTGGATGGGAAGTTAAGTAAGTGCATGCATTTGATGGATAAAGTACGATATGTTTATCACATCTGATTATTTGAACCATTTCCTTTTGTTTGTCACCCAGAAATTATCATAATTTGAATTATTAAAATGTATGAAAATAATTTCTTTTATTGCTTTATTCTTTTAACTAAGTCAATTGAAAAAAATATGTTTTATAACTATCAGCCAAGCTGATTGTGTGTTTATTTTTTCTCAGGAAGAGCACAGTCATTCTTTTACTTTACTTTGTATTTTATTTCATGTGATACACTATTAAATCTCTCTTCTTCTTATCACTGAAATACATGGTAAATTTGGCTTAAACATTCTATGCCCACATCCTTAGATTTTTTAAAAGTAAAATTTAGTGTACTTATTCTTACATTATATCAACAAGATCCTGGAATGTTTTATACTGTGACTATTAATTATGATATGTCAACTTGACTGGATTAAAAAATGCCCTTGGAATTAGGAAAGCACACTTTGGGGCATGTCTATCTTGGTCATGGAGATGTGATCTTGGGTTCTGTATATGGTCTGTGGCCCATTCTTCTCTGGTTCTGTTCTCTTGTTCTGCTTCCCATCCACCATGCACTAAGCTGTTTTGTTCCTCCACACCCTCCTTCCATGATTTTCCTGCTGTGGAACCAGTCATCTATAGACTGAACCATCTGAAACCATA